>KV012558.1:3616-17343 GCA_001598015.1 Dorcoceras hygrometricum | reverse complement strand
GTGCCTATTTGCAGGAGCTTTAGGTAACCAAGCTGGGCAGAGTGGAAGTTCAGCTGGTCGATCCCCTCATCCCTGAGTCCCAGTTTACTTATGATATGTATTGAACCGGGGGATGCCCCGTGTCTTATTGTATTTGGGGATCTGTATGTTGAATTGAATTATGTGGTTACTTGTGGTATTGAGTTTGAGTTAACTTCTATTTTGAATATCGAATATTTTGAATGTATGATTTGAAGTTCAGGCCATTGTATTTCGAAAAATTTTTAAGCCCTGATTTTAAGCTTCCGCGATTATGCGCTTATTATGTGTTAATTGTTAGTAATTAGCACGGGGCCTGACAAATTTTCTCTGATTCTTGCAGATATAGAGGTTCTTGTACAGTTACGGGAGCAGATTATAGAAGATGTAGATAGATTCTTTAATTCTTTTAGTCTCGAGAAGTTAGCGAATCTAAAGATAGATGAGTCGTATTTTGATAAGGAAGCACTCATTTTATCTTGGGCTGAAACAGACTCTACTAGAGTAGCTCTCAACAGGGTGATGTACATATTAACTAAGTACAGAGAATTGTTAATAAGAGATTTTTAGAGGCAAGGAAGATCAATTTTATCCCAGGTGAAGGTTCTTCTGCTACTGATCTCAAAGTACTGGAGATGCTTTCCGATCTTCATAGGTTTGTGGTAGAAGACTTGAAAGAACAGACAATGGCACACGGTCTTAGATGGCAGAAGACGTGTTGCTCAAAAATTTTTGAAGGTCGCCCAAGTGATCGAGGTGCTGTAATTTCCAGAACCAACACCAATACTCGATCTACGTGTTGGATTAGAACAATGATCAGCGTTGATGGAGCTTGGGTGATTGAACCATGTGGTGACCACTGGGTGAGGATCCCACAGCGGATTGTAAGTGATGAGATTTCACGTCAATGCTCGTATGATGACACTCTCCCTCCTATTAGTGGATTTTTCAAGTTGATGAAGAAGCGGTGGGGAGATGTTTGTATAGAGGCCATTGAATTCTCCGTCTCTGGTAAACTCCTACCAGTTGGTTCAATAAATTTTTGTAGAGCTTTATCAGTTGTGGAGCTAGTTTCAAATTTTGGTTCTCGTAGACAGACAGTCGTTATCTGGGTTGGTCTCAACTATGTACAGATTTTGTTCAGTATAGTTTGTTCAGTGGTTGGAGTACGGATGATATTCGCAGTTTTGTTTCATCTATTGCTTTCGAAAGAACAGTGTTCAGAGATGTACAGATAGCTCAAAGTTCAGTTTCTGCTATTCCCAATGTACAGAGTTCTTTTGCTTCAGCCGATAGTCCATATGTACAGTTGCTTTTGGACCAGCGTCCTCTCTCTCCTTCCACCAAAGCTGATTCTTCCATGCACTTTGTTGAAGATGACATTCAGTTGGAAGATGACTCAGCTCCTGATCAGTTTATTTTGACTTCTTCTGCCACAGCTATCTCTGCCTCTATTGCTGCTCTTCGGGAATCTTTCTCGAATCTTGTTGCTAATCAGTCGAGGGATTCTCGGAAGACGAAAAATGCTCTTAACGAAGTGATGTGCAAAATTGATCATGTTCAAAGAGTCTTCCTTGACAGCCTTGCTGAGCAAAATGAAACCTTCCGGGGTTTATTCAAACGTAGTCGCCAGGAAGCTCAAAATGATAACAATGCACTTTCGCTAGCTCTGAAAGCTGTCCGAACTCAAAATGTCATATTATCGACAGATTTAGAGGCTACTAGAAAAGAAGTGAAGGATATCAAGGCTGCATTATCTAAGGATTTTGATGACAAATTAGCTGATATTCGCAATGAACTTCTAGAGTTCCGCATAGATACACAAGGACAATTGGCTTCCCTCAGTACTCACCTTGCAGAACTCATTGCCTTTCTCACCAAGGGCAGTGATGACAAAAATGGGGAAGATGGTAGCAGCCGCCGCCCACAGCCTCCTCCTGACAATCAAAGCCGACCCAGTGGGGGAGGTGGTGGCAGTGGCAATATAGCAGATGAACAGTGCCGTCCTGTTGGAAGTGGTACTAGGGAAAGTGGTGGAAGAGGTGAAAGTCAGAGAAGAGGATACAGTAGTGGTTCCTCAAAAAGAAGGAGATCAAGTGGTGAGTCGCCTGTTCGTCGCATAAGATATGGACCATATCCACCAGGTGCACCACCCAAGAAGAGCGCTAGATATTGGATGACTGGAGAAAAGGATTTTTAAATTCTTTAACTCTTAGCTGTTGTTAGGCCCCATGCTAATCACTCAGGATTACAGCACAATTAAGCACCTAATCACGGAAGCGTAAAACAGGGCTTAAAAATTTTCGAAATAATTTGGGCCTGAACTCAAATCATCATTCAAAATATTCATAATCAAAGTACAAGTTAAATCAAACTCATACAAAAACAGGTAATATCAAATATCAAATCAGATACAGATCCCCAATACATAAAAACACAGGGCATTCCCTGGTTCAATACATAATACAATATATAACTGGGACTTAAGGGAATGGGATCGACCAGCTGACGCTCCACTCGGTCCAGCTTGGTTACCTGTAGATCCTGCAAATGGGTAACACAGACCCAAAAGACACAAAAGCAGGGAAAGAAATACGAGGTCAAGCCTCAATACGAAGAGCCATCTAAAACAGCAAATCATGCAACATGCTATAAATCAACGCTATGAAATGCATGAGGCTATCAAGGAATCGGTAATCAAGACCAGTGTATCAACTGGCAAAATCATCTCACGTCGAGCCTCCATACCACGGTGTATCAATCGGGAAATCATCGAATGGGATCGACCAGCTGACGCTCCACTCGGTCCAGCTTGGTTACCTGTAGATCCTGCAAATGGGTAACACAGACCCAAAAGACACAAAAGCAGGGAAAGAAATACGAGGTCAAGCCTCAATACGAAGAGCCATCTAAAACAGCAAATCATGCAACATGCTATAAATCAACGCTATGAAATGCATGAGGCTATCAAGGAATCGGTAATCAAGACCAGTGTATCAACTGGCAAAATCATCTCACGTCGAGCCTCCATACCACGGTGTATCAATCGGGAAATCATCGGTCCGTGATCTTCGAGGCCCGTCAGCCCATCACAGCTCGGTGGTAGACACTCGAATCCGACATTCACCACTCCGATGATAGTGTTGGACTTTTCGGGCACGACACATCTGTCGGCCAGTCACAACGTGGCTCTCAATCGGGACATCAATCAATCAATCTGGCTCAAGATGTATGCATGAATGCCATTCAATAATCAATTCTAAATGCATACAATAACAATACGTGAAAACAGAACATCAATAACCAAATCAGGTAAAATCAGTTCACGTAATTCAGCCATCAATTCAACACAGAATTCATAACACGAAATACAGCCATGTCCACGCTCAAAGCTGTTAGAGCTGCTCAATTTGTACCTCTAATAGCTTAAATCTACCTCAATAGATTTCTCAAGGCACGACACAACTCAACCTGCACAAATCTGCCCCTCGCTGGTCACGCCCAACACAGCAGGCACTTCCTGGAAGCTGAAATATGTATAAGGCATCTAAAATTTTAGCTCAAATATGATCCTCTACACAAAATTTCCTACGGCCAAGAACCTAACTCTGGTTCTACCTCTAAACAAAGTACTAGCAGCTAATACTAATCTTAGAACAACAGGAAATTCTTACCCAAAAGCTAACAAGAGCTGAAGAAGTCTCGGTTTCACTTGGCGAAGATAATCAAACAACACTGCTACCTCACGATCGTCTCCAAGGTCGAACTACAGCCCCAAATGGGTAGCAATCGAAAGAGCAAGTCACCAGGAGTTCAGCGCCACCGGGATCTCTCAAAAAAATGGTGGAAAACGACGGAAATCTTGGGAAGAAATGTTTGGGTGAACAGTAGCTATCGAGGGTTTCGAAGATGGTGTCAATCAACACATATCTATATATATCCACTACAACAGCTTCTGTTCACAAAATCAGGCGCTACAGCAGGATTCTTACGACTGAAACCAGCGTTTCCCATCAATCGAATCAGTTGATACAATCAGATGTTGCACTACACAGCGAGACATCAAACTATGCCGTATCAACTAATCAAAACGACGTCGCAGCGCTCCAACAACTGAGGACAAATCTCTCTCGAAACAAAAAACAGCTGATTCTAAAATAATATCAAAACGACGACGTATCAGAGTTCCCGCTAACAAAGGTAAAACGACGTCGCCTCACTATCAGCAGTTGGTCACTCAAACCAACAGCTGATCACTCGACTGAATCAAATCCCTCGCAAAGGCAACGGCTGATTAGCGCTAGAACATCAGAAGTCAACTCAGCTGTTGAACAACACTTGACAGCTGCTCTCACATGCGTTAACGCTAACTGCTGCTTCTCGCTACACACTCACTGCTGAGTTGACTAGCGTTAACATCTGATTACGCCACTGCTGAAATACCAACAGCTGATGCTCATGCAACTCACTGCTGACTTCCTCACGTAATAGTCACAACTGATCACGCTACTACTGAAATACCAACAGCTGAATTGCCCGCAAGCCTTTGCATAAAAACGCTACTGGCTTTACTTCTCTCAGCGATAAACCTTACTGCTGAAACAATACTGGGATCTTTTCCCGCTAGCAAATGCAACTGCTGAACTCCAATTCCAAAAGTCTGAACTTCCCAAACAAAACTTCACTACAATTCATCAAAATCTGAAATTCAAAATCCCTAAAATCTCATGACTAATCCTATGCAAAACTGATTAATCACTATTCGAATTTCTCAATCCTCACAGCTGTACAAATATTATGTACAAAATTCAATTTAATGAAATTTAGTATTTCAGCACACCCTTGTGCAAATTTACGTTTTGCTCATCTATTTAAATCGATAGGCTGCTAAGTTTTGTCATCACCAAAAAGGGAAAAATTTTTAAGACAAAATTTATTAGTTTTGGTGATAACAAAATAAGACAAGTGCTAAATTCAGAAGTAACACTTGGACAGACAGCCGTTGAAGGTGATCAATTACATGTTTGGAGCAAAGTATAATTCAGATGTTGGATTGACCAGTCAGATACTGGGTTTGAATATATCAGTTGTTAGATATCAGATCTTGTTATCGGGAATATTTCAGCAGTTGAGTTGAAGCAATCAGTTGATGGGTTACTATTTCAAAGGTTGAAGATATACAGTTATCAGTTTCTGGTATCGGGTTTTTATGTCAGTCGTGAGAACAATTCAGATGTTGATCAAGGGTTATGCAATCAGACTTTGGTATTCATTCAGTAGTTGGATATTCATTTCAGTAGTCAACATATTTCAGTTGTTGGATATTCACTTCAGTAGTCAACATATTTCAGCAGTTGGGTATTTATTTCAGTAGTAAGTATTTTCAGTAGTTGGCTACAATGCTTTTGATTCTGTCGTGATTGTTGTTGGAACATTCAGTCGTTGTAACCAGTCGTCATATTCTCAATTTACAAAAATAAGGATATTTCAGGCGTTGGATATCTAATCAGCAGTTGGTATAATCAGTCGTCAGTTGTTATGATCAAAAGTTAAATTCTACTTCAGTAGCGAGTGTATTCAGACGATGGGAATTTCTTTCAGAAGTGTATTCAGCCGATGGGATTCAGTTGTTGATTTGATATCAGACGCAACTACTCAAGTGTTAGCGTGTTTCTTAACGAACAACAAAAATACGTCGTTTGGATTAATTGATACGACAGCGTTTGTTTTAGCGCTAGAATTCAGACGTTGGTTTAATTGTTGCAAAGATTTAGTTGGCGTTATTTATTCAGCAGTAACAGTCACGTATTCTATCAGCGATGAACTATTCATCTTCTTCAAGAAAGAAAAAGCTGTATTAGCAATAAGAGAATTCAGGCGCAAGAGACAAATAGATTCAAACGCGTTTACATATTCAAAATTGAAAGAATCAATGGTGGATATTGAGATCGTACATATGCCTGGAATTAAGGAGACAACGTCGGTACTATTTTGGGTAAATAGTACACAATCTACAGAGGACGTTATACAGTGATTGCACAAATATGGAAAACGATATTTTGGCTCTAACGAAGCGCAATTTGCCTTAGTGGAGCAGTATACACCGTAATTGTGATTTGTTGAAGTTTTACAGAGAAAATAGTTTTTATGACCGTTGAGAGCAAAGGGTATAAATAGCAGAAATTTGAATTGAAGAATATCTCGATTACTCTCCTTCACTCTCGACTCTTCGTCCAAGTCATTCATTGTTTCCATCATTCTCGAGCTTACACTCTGTCGAAGTTATCTCTCAAAAGCTCACAAACTCGAAGAACACAAGTGTTGATTTTCACAGACATTACCTTCGAGTCATCTTCTGGTTCACTTGTTGAATCGCGTTTCCTTGTTTAGAAACCAGAAGATTTACAGCTCAATAGATCTGTATTCACTGTTGTTATTATAGATTGAGTCTGTAACAAACGCGCTATCTAAAGGCCGTTCGAAATTTACCAAGTGTTGTAAACAGCAGCTGCGACTGTTTTGTGATTGGTGTTGCTAGGAGTTCACCTGGAGCGAGGCTCGGTGATTGGGTGTTTGCAGAAGGCCTGTAACCATCAAATCTTCTAGTGGAACCTTCCTGAAAAGGAATAAGGGGAGACATAGGATATTGATATCTGAACTTACATAAACAAACTCTCGACTCTTAAACTTTTACATTATTGCATTTATTTACTGCTTTAATCTGTTCACAAATTAATCGGCTTCTTTCCGCACTTTTTGTTAGCCGAGAAATTTGATTTAAACTGAGATCCTTAAATATGGTAACTCGGATTTAAGTTAAGCGGGTGCTTGTAAAACTATTTTAAAAGGTTTCGAAAATTTGAAAATACATAGAGTTCATTCAACCCCCCCCCCCCCTTCTGAACTCTTGCAGCTGTTTTTCGAACCACATTGATCCTATCAGTATACAATGAAACAGCTTGCAATAAACAACACAACAGAGGCAAGCAATGACAGCACAGAAGCATACACAGCCGCACACATAATATCCATGCCAAATCCAACGCTGTAAAACAATCTCACATCCGTACCTTAGTTCCGAGCTACAATTACCACAACAAGAAGTCCCGAGCAACCAGATCTGAAACCTGCTAAGCCAAACAACAATGCTAACTCAGGGACGCAAAGCTCAGAGCTACGAACTGGGAGTTACAACCTAGACCAGCTCTGTCCTACCCTCCTAGCTCAAAAATAGCTTTAAAAAAAGCACAAGGTAGGAACAAACACTTACCCAACAAGCTACCTGAACGGCAGAAGCAAATCTGGTCAAATGCTAACAGACTACACAAGGGAAGCTTCTCCTGTGATCCTCTTCCAACTCTCCAAAGTCTTTGAAAGAGGTATAGAACAAAGCGCCTTAGCAAGAAGAGTCCAGCGCTACCACTCTTGCATCCATCGGAGCTGCCTACCGTCGGCAATCGAAGGAAATAGGCTTCGGTGAATAGTAGCCAGGGTATCGCGATAAGGTAAGGTTACGAGAATATTTCTAAGTGTCGGGATACAATATCGCAAGACCAGTCAAAGTTCTCTATAAATATAACTTAAGTTCCCCAAATCTGATGAACAGTAGCCACCGACAAAACTGCTCAAAGTTGTTCCCAACTCAGATCTGAGTAACACTCCAGATCTGGACCATACACTAAACAGATTTGGAACTTATCCAAACGACGTCGCACCAAGGACCGCTCGCTCACTAGGACACGTCATTCCGCTAATCACATCTGAATCTCTAAACGACATCGCATCGCGTCCACCAAGACGTCTCAAAACATCGCCACATTGCAACCCAGATATGAAAGACCAGATTTGATACCACACTAACCAGCGATCATTGAAATCAAAGACGACATCACACTGGATTCCTGTCTAGACAACCCAAAACCGGTCTACAGTAAACTCTCGAACCAAGTCGGTTCACGCAGTGCTAATCACTAACGCAACTCAACTCTGATTCTACCAAACAACGTCGCTTCGATACCAGCGAAGGATATCCAACTAGCGCGCCCCGAATAACGTGCGACCACCAGATTTCACCACCAAATCTGAATGCGATCACCCAACGCTGACCAACACTCAAATCTGAACATTTTCCCGCAAAAGTTTGTTAGAGTAGATGCCCAACTAGCCAACTTGTGGTGTGTGGGTTTTATTGACTCTTGTATATGACAATCTTTATATATGATATTCGCATTTCTTTATGGAATTCTTTATTTTCATTATGTTATATGATGTTAACAATTGTGTTAGATAAAGACCTAGAATGCACCATAGTGTATGTTAGATGTGATAGTGGATATGATGGCTATCATGAAACACATCTAATAGTCACTGTGCATTCTAAATTAGTTCCTAGTCGATTGGGCCGTCAAAATGAGGATAAGGCCGCCCGAGCTTGAGACTAGCATCTGCGATGTGAAGTACCATGTTTCATTGGTAGGGAGCATTGTGATGTTCTGAGCATGCAGATGGATAGTGACCTGGTGATCTATCGAACTACCCTCGTTCGGACTTTCCAAGTGGTTACCATTTGTCGAGTGGATAAGATCGAGGTCTTGGTTGTACTGATTAGTCCTCACTACTCGAAAAGTCATTGAGACTCTACATGATAGGCACCTCACTTTGACCCGTTTGTCGACTCCCTTGGGGTCATTAGGCGGCGGGATTGGGTGAGGTCCCGATGCATGTAGGAGTCGATGCTTCGTTGTCGAGGATTCACCGCTCGCCTTCATGCGTGGATATCCTATGCTATCTGAGGGGATAATGGTGTATAAATCTCTGGCCAGAGTACTGGATGTGTTTTAGGTAAATGGGTTTACCTAGTTACACTCGTGATGTCACTATTCGATCTCCAAGATGTATGCATAGCTATCGGATCTCTAGCGACTCTCAATTTACCAATGGTCGTTGATCAGATCGGGATATATGTGTTGAAAGGACCGTACTGTACGCTAACCACGACCAAATGGTTCTTGCACGCACTATCAGTGATACCTAGGGGATCATGGCGCGATGTTGCTAGGCGCTTTACCATGATCCGTTGGGCAAGCCCGAAATTGTGATTTCGGAGTCACAATGGTTGTGGGCCCACGGCTAGCTGTATCCCTGAACCATTGAGGGTCACACAAGTACTGTGATGCGGTTGAACCGAATGTTCATATATTGGACTAGGCCCGCCCCAGGTCCATTGGGCCGGTTCAAGCCCATCACTTATTTAATTAGACCTAGGGCTACCATGAGACACACATAAGATACAACCTAGCTCTCATGGCCGCCTACCCTCTCCCACACGCCTCACGCCACCGCCGACCGCCCATCGCCGCGGCCCGTCGGCCGCCGCCGCCGTCGCCCCGTTTTTTGCGTGATCGGACTTGTTTCGACCACCACAACAAGGAGAATCTGATCGTGCTAAAATCCGTCAGATCTTCTAGTTCAGATTGATAGAGGAAGATTGTTTCCGGTCGTGGACCTGATTGACGATCTACCGCCGCCCACCGTTTGAAGTGCCGGTTTCCTCGCGAAACTGGTAGGAGCCAGACAAGGTAGCAATTCGATAAACGTCCTATGAATGTTTATTGATTTTGAATGTATTAAACGTTTCTCGGGGCAACTTTTGAACTTCCGCTGTGCCCCCGGGAAACGGGATCCGGATCCGCCATTGTCGCCAACAGTGGTATCAGAGCCAAGGCTCGGATCCTTGAATACATGTTTGTGCCTTATTGCATCAGATTTCGATTTTTCAAAAATCAAAACAAAAAAAATTTTTTTTTGGTCGCCGGTACTGTAGCCGCCGCACGGGGATACTGTAGCGGCCGCTCGTAGGCACTGTAGCGTCCGAACGCAGGTACTGTAGCGGCCGAACGCCGGCGTACCCGAGGCGGCGTTGCGACGTTGTTTTTCGACTCGTTGGATTTTCGGGCCTGTCCCGGACGGCCCGAGGGGTGTTTGGGCCAATATTCGATATTGGGCCGATTTTGGTCGATTTTGAAATTTTTGAGATTTTGGGCCTAAAATTGTTTTAAGCCCAATATGATGCAATTAAAATTGCAAAATATGATTTTAGTTATGAAATATGATTTTATAATTAAAATATGATTTTGTTGATTAAAATATGATTTTATCGACAAAATGCGATTTTATTATAAAATGTGATTTTGTAATTAAAATATGATTTTGTGGGTAAATAATTTCATTATTTAAATTTATGCATATTAATTAGATTGATTGCATGCTTGGGATGATCGAGAGCCGTGCCGAACGTGTTAGGTTTATGCTTTAGGTTTTGCGATTTCGGTTGTAATATATTGTTGATTTATCATATAAAGTGGGTCTGTTTGTGGCCCGTTCCCACCCCTTGAGAATTTTATCCCTTACTTGTCATGGAAATTTAAATGTAAATTACTAGATTTAGTGGGAAGACAATTGAAGACGGTGGAGATGACGATCAAAGATATTGAAGACCGAAGATCTGTAAAACCGGAAGCAATTGTAATAGGATTGCATTGCATATTGCATTTCACCTAGGACTGGACCCAGGTCCGTGATTGGCAACCACGGACCGCATAGCTCTCGCGATCGATCATCCCAAAGTTATATATATTTGATATATGTTGAATCCGCATGTTTTAAATTGTGATTTAAAATTGCATGAGACCAAATTTTTCTAAAATAAAATCCCTCGTTTTAAATACGATTTAAAACTGATATCAAGATTAAAAGTTTATTCGATAAACTTAAGGAATTTAAATCTGTTTAAATTATCCCTACCTTCCATCAACAATGGGTGTACGTCGATGCTAACCGCATACATGGCCCGGCTCATATTATTGAGGGGGTCATGTATGCCGAAAAGCTGTCCTCGCCATTGACAATTGTTGTGAGTCGATTGGAACTCCCTTTAACGTTGGCTCATATTATTGGGGACGTTAAGGGGACCGTCCTTCACGACTCAACATTGATGGGTCATCTTGACACGTGATAGTAAATTGCGTCATATTATTGGGCCCTTACTGGACGTGAGGTGAATACATGGAGGTTGAACCAGTTGCAATTGGAAACTACCTTTTTGGGGTCATGGTTGGCTGATAATATTCGGGACCATGATCACTTGATTGGGCTCCGTGTACCCACTAAGGAAACCTGCTTTCCCGATTTCATTAGACGGTTGTGAAATCGTTAAAATAGTGGGAGGGTAATTCATAGAACTTAACGACCTTGTTTTATATCTTAGCGTTTCTCATATATAGTTAGTAATGCATGTCTGTTTTTCTTCTCAGTATAACTGCATTTATAATGTCTTCGATCAAAAACCCACTCGCTGCTATACTAGATAGCAACAAGTTCACCGATCTGAACTACCAAGACTGGCTTCGAAACCTCAACATTGTGTTGGCTTCGGAGAAATTTCTTTATACGATAGAGAAGAGCCCTTCGAAGGAAGCCCCTGCCATATCAGCCCTGAGGAGCTGGTTACTCTTAAAAAATGGTGGGACGACGAGCTTAAGACTCGATGCTATGTGATGGCATCGATGTCCAACGAAATGCAACGGTGCTTTTAGAAGACGAAGTATGCTGCTGACATACTCTTTCATCTCAAGGAACTGTATGGGGAGAACTCTCGACATGAGAGGTTCATCGCTGTCAAGGAGCTTATGACGAGCCGCATGCATGATGGGAATTCGGTCCGCGAGCATGGGGTTCGTATGATTGGGCTCGTTGAAAAGCTAGCGGGCCTTGATATCACACTTCCACACGAGCTGTCTGTGGATGTGCTTCTCCTCTCACTACCCGCTGCATTCGACCCCTTTGTGGTCAACTTCAACATGAACAAGCTGGCAGCCACCCTCGAAGAGGTGGTTAACATGCTGGTCGTGTTTGAGGGAACCATAAAGAAGGACAAGCCCGTCCTCCTTATGGGCTCTTCTTCCTCTGCGAAGAAGGGGCCCAGAAGCAAGGGTAAGAAGCGTTCTGCCCCTGCGAAGGAGGAAAGGCCCACTAAGAAGCCAAAGGCAAAGGCTTCCAAGCCAAACAAGTCCGAGGATGTTTGCCACCACTGCCACAAGCCTGGGCACTGGAGGAGGAACTGCAAGGAGTACCTCGAGCAGTTGCGAACTGCAAAAGGTATGTTCTATATCGAAATAAATATTTCTCTTAACTCGACTTCTTGGGTACTTGATACCGGATGTGGATCTCACATCTGTAATGATTTGCAGGTGATGACAAGAAGCCGACGTCTTAGAGAGGGTGATACCCACTTGAGGCTGGGCAATGGAGCAAGAGTTGCTGCAGTAGCTATAGGGGATGTCTATTTATTTCTATCGTCAAATTTTAATTTGTTATTGAAAGATGTTTTGTTTGTTCCCGAATTGATAAGAACATTATTTCTGTTTCTATGCTTGATAGTGATGGATATTCTTGTATGTTTGCTAATTAGATTTGCAATATTTACAAGAATGAATGTTTAATTGGAATTGGGGAACGCGAAAATGATCTATACACCTTAAAATTAAAACCAGTTCCAACTCGCGATGTGCAAACACATAAAACAACAATTAAAAGGAAATACAATAGCTTAAACCCAGCACAACTTTGGCACGCTAGGCTAGGTCATATTTCTCTAAGTAGGATGAACAAGTTAGTTAGGAGTGACATGTTTGATCTGTCAGACATTTGTTGGGGATCCGGATCCGCCCCCCGGCTAGGCAGCGGAAGAATAGAAAACAGATGCCGGGAGACGATCAATACGAAAAATCAATAACAAATATCGTCATTCATAGGGTGTTCAAAACCACTACCTTGCTGGCACTTGTGCCTGGCTCCAACCGTAGTTACAATAACGTCGGCTCTTCTCGGTAGATTGCGGTAGATATCGCCAATCCGGTCCATGACCAGAAACGAGACTCCTTCGTCAGCCTGCACTAGAAGGACTGACGAGATCAGCACGAACGGATTCTCCTCGTCAAATTGGCCGGAAACAATTTTCCGGCGAAGACGGGCGGCGGCGGCGGCGGCGGCGGCTTGAGAGAGGAGAGGAGGGGCGGCGCTTAGTTTCTAGGGTTAGGTTAAAGTGTATCACAAGCGTTATGTTAAGTCTTGATTAAGTCTAATTAAATAGACTTAAGTGTTGGACTTGGACCGGCCCAACGGGCCTGGGTCCAACGATGAACATTCAGTTCATCTCCACCAGCGAGACTTCATTATAACTCCGATCGCCGATCAGATCGGACCGATCGACTCAGTTTCCAAAACTTAATAATATGATCTGAAAAACCATTTTTCAGAACCCCAGTGCAAAATGACCGTTTTGCCCCTCAACAGCGGGAAACTCCGGTTTGACCCCAGTTGACTTTTAGGAAGTCGCACTTTCCGAAATCCTCTTCTCGTGCTCAACCCATTGAGATGAGTATCCGTGCGGGAATCTCGAATCTAGTACTTGTGTGACCGTCAATGGTTCAGGGATACAGCTAGCCGTGGGCCCACAATCATTGTGGCTCCGGAATCACAATTCCGGACCTGCCCAACGGATCATGGTAAAGCGTCTAGCAACATCGTCCCATGATCCCCTAGGTATCACTGATAGTGCCTGCAAGAACCAGTTGGTCGTGGTTAGCGTACAGTACGGTCCTTTCAATCCATATATCCCGATCAGATCAACGACCATTGGTAAATCGAGA
>KV012557.1:24899-40892 GCA_001598015.1 Dorcoceras hygrometricum | reverse complement strand
GATTCCAGGCCAATATTATACAGAAAGCTTACTTATAAATGGAAATGAAATAATATTATTGCTTAGGTTACAGCAAAAATGGGAAAAAAGTACTCTATAGTATTTGACAGATGACTTTAACACGGTTGTAAGGATTTAAAAGACTCGTACACACCACAAAATAATTTTAAATTAATAAAATAAAATAAAAGCCCACCCCAAATAATTCTGAACAGGCTGTGACTTGCTTTATTTGTTCTCTTGGTCCTTGTTCTCTCTGCTCACGCTACGCTGACAAGTTAGACTTTTTCAATAACTACTATTTATTAGTAGATAAACAGACAATTAGTAGTTGATACTCTGTCACTATTATGTTTAATGCAGGCTAATAAAAAAACATATTTCATTTTCACGTACACTGCAGACCGAATTAATCTATTACCAAATGGAATGACAGGCCAAAAAAACATTTATCATATAATTTGTAAAAGTCTAATCTTCCATTATTTATTTACTTATGATTGATTGACTTCTATAATTGAAACCATGTTCATGTATGTGTTATGTGAATTTGTGAAAGTACTTGGCATATTCTCCACCTACGACTATGGATTTTTTTTTTTTTAAATGCATATCCCACTTTTCTTTTAATGGATATCTATAAAAATTTGAAGACCACTAATAATATGAACAATACAACGTTCGATAACTTTTGTTTATGTGATTCAAATTGGACTCCGGGCCGAAAGCCCCCACACTTGACTCGTGGATAAATTCGAATGGATCAAAATTGAGAGTTATTATCTAAACTAATTGATTATATCTCTAGAAAATGCAGCCCTTTAAATTTTCACCAATAACTCAAAAATTTCAGTCAATAATACATGACTTACAATCTATATGTGATATTAATGACCACAAAAATTGTAAAAAAAGAATTATGAAAAGATAATAATATAATGTTACTATGGTGGTCTCCTCCATTAAACAGCCTCCTCTTGATACGTTCTGCGGATCACGCAATATTTCACCGATACATCGATTCCAAAATCTAGCACAATAAATGATAAAATTCTTGATAGAGAGAAAAAATGCTAAAAACAAAAGGGAAAAAAAGAGCCAATCCCAGATTCCAAGCAACTCCAGAGACGCGTGCCACGACCTAAAGATTCGGAAAATTCCAACTTTTTTCTTCTCGATCCCGACACACACCCAATTGCCAGAAACAAACAGTTTGTTTGCGAAGTCGAAAAAACACAGCACAAACGTGAGATATTGTCGGCAAACAAACACAGATTTGCGGAAAGAGTTCCCCTAATATTCGTAAATCGAGTTTGTAATCGAGATTTTTCCAGGTATTAGCTGGAAGGAGAAATGGATTCTTCGGATCAACGCCGGAAGAGAAAAAGAGCATTGAGACAACCTTATCCGTCCTTCTGTTGTTGTCCTTCTTACCTGTTGTCTGTAAGATTTCTTGGGCTGTGCCTCGGATTCCTCACCTTTTTTTATCTTTTAGTCAGTACTGTTCCCTTCAATTCTTCGGCTTTTCACCCTGTTTTAGTGGTTTCGAGCTTGTCTCTGTTGTCCTCTAGTAGTTCAAGAACTGTTAAGTCAGTTCTGGATTTTGATGGTTTCGCTTTTCCTTGGAGAATAGAGGAGAGGGTGATGTTCCCTGATCATGTTTTATTGTTAGTGAGTGGTGGAAAGAAAGATGGATTGATGAATACTATTGGTGTTACGGGATTGGAGTGTGTTTATGTTCGTGATACTGGAAGCGATTTGGAGATGAAAGGGGTGATTCTCATGGATGAATTTGATGACCTTCGGTCGGTTGTGAGGTGCCCTCTTCCATCTGTGAATTATTCGGCTTTGGTAACTTTGAGGGTAAGTGGTAAAAATGGAATCTTGAGAGAAGCGAATAATGGGTTTTTGGTTAATTATAATCAGACTGTATATTCTTGGGAGAAAGTGGCTTATTCAGCTACTTTAGATGGGGATACGGTTGTGGTGTTTGTGAAAGGGTTGAATTTGAGGGGAAATAAGGAGTCTGATCCAAGTCTGTATACTTGTCATTTTGGGTTGGAGAAATGGGAAAGGAATGATTCGTTTACCCTCACAACGAAGGCTTTGAGTGCCGCTCAAGAAGTGGTGAGATGTCCGTTGCCACGCAGTATTGGAAGCAATCCTATTAAGGCTAATGGTATTCGAGTCACCGTTGGAGTGACACCCCGTGACCGTGGTCGAGTTTACAGACGTGTAGTTGTCCCATCCGTTGCCAAGATTACCAACTTTGGATCCGAGGATGACAAGAGGAAGGAAGGAAAATACGAGCTTTGTGCGTGTACAATGGTGTGGAACCAAGCTTCATCCATACGTGAATGGATTATGTATCATTCTTGGCTTGGAGTGGAGAGATGGTTCATATATGATAACAACAGTGATGATGGTGTAGATGAAGTTATTCGAGAACTTGACCGCGACAATTACAATGTGACCAGGCATGTATGGCCCTGGATCAAGACTCAAGAAGCTGGATTCTCGAATTGTGCATTGCGAGCAAAAGACGAATGCAATTGGGTTTCGTTCATGGACGTAGATGAATACTTCTACTTCCCATACTCGAAGTCTAAACACCAAAGATCCGAAAATTTGAAGTATGCTGGTCAGCGTTCTCTTCGCAAGCTTGTGGCCAATGTATCATCTACATCGCCTACAATTGCAGAGATCAGGACATCTTGCCATAGTTTTGGGCCTTCTGGATTGAGGTCGCCGCCATCACAAGGCGTCACTGTTGGTTACACTTGCCGCCTTCAGAGTCCAGAGAGGCATAAATCCATCATCAGACCGGATGCACTAGACGTAACGTTACTTAATGTGGTGCACCATTTTCGTTTAAAGAAAGGATTTAGATACCTGAATTTACCTCAGAGTACAGTCATAATAAACCACTACAAATACCAAGTGTGGGAGGTTTTTAGAGCAAAGTTTTATAGAAGAGTTGCTACTTATGTAGCCGACTGGCAAGAAAGCCAGAAGGAAGGTTCGAGAGATAGAGCGCCCGGTTTGGGAACCGAGGCTATCGAGCCACCTGACTGGCCGCGGAAGTTTTGTGAAGTTTGGGACACCGGGTTACGGGATTTTGTTCTGTCGAATTTGGCCGATCTGTCAACGGGCTTGCTGCCATGGGAGTCCCGTTATGCTTCGACTGCCTGAAGGCTTTGGAGTCTCCAAAAGATTTGTAAAGGAGAAGAAAATCATAGTGAAAGTATTCATTAATTTTTTTTTTTTATAGAATTTTTCTCACATTTGTTACACACGTTTTGCTTTTCTAGTCGAAGGATCAAGAGGGCTGGCTATACGTTAATCAGACAGGAAAACTACAGAGAGTCGTCATTTGGGGAGAAACTAAACATGATGTAATTTATGGTCTTATGATTCTTGAATATTGATCCATCGATTTTAACACTTTTTCTTTTGTTGTTTTGCACCCTACTTGATATGTATATATACATATATTTGTTACTGTGGGCATATTCTGTAAGCACATGGACATCTAACAGCACCAGGAAGTATCACATCACCATGTTCTATAGAGGTAACTCACAAGTTACCAACAGTATCAATTTTTTATCTATATATAAATTGATATTGTTGGTACTTTGTGTGAGCAACTATGTGGACATATGGTGATGTAGCACTTCATATTGCTGTCACCCCATCAGTTGTTCACACAGATTCTCACTATCCTTAGAGATAGATCCCACTTTGAGAATAGGGGAGAATAAGCCATTTCAACGGTCGACAGTCACCCTAAACTTATATTTTCCACTCGTTATATTACATTTTTTAAATTTATTATGACTTGAATGTCAATTCAACTATCAAGTTGTTGATTTGTATACTACAATACTAGCAGGCATTTCTCACAAATTGGTTGGCCTATCACTGTTTATACACACATAAATTAAACTATTAATATCGGCTGCCACATGTTAGCAAGCATTCTCCAACTTATGTGGCAGGCATTTCTCCAAATCATGTGGCAAATATATATTTGATGGTATTTAGAGTAGAATATTCCAATTCCTGTAGAATTTCTGTTTTTGTTCATGATGTATGGGGATCTTCACTAAACCTTATGGTATATATCGTAAACCTAATTGTTTTTTGATTGTTGAATTCGGAAACATTGATTTTGAAGATTTTGATTTTTTTTAAAATGGTACAAAATTAAGTGAATTTCAGCATCTAGTTAAACATTTTCAATAACACTTGTAATAACTTTCAAACACTCTCAATACGAATGTCATTTAAATACAATCTTCTAGTTAGAGGGGTAAAAATAATATTTTAAAAATGTTGCAGGACATATTGACGTGGCTATTTTGGTGCGTTTCTATTATTTTTTCTAGTTTTAAAACAATAAATTTATTTTATATAACATAATTGAAAAAAAATTTCAAATAGTAGTGGTTAACTTAAATAATTAATTTTACCATTTTTATTAAATGTTTGTAATAGATTCATATTGTTTTATTTTATATATCTTTTTAGAAATATAATATATTTTTAAGTTATTTTGATTAATTTTTAAATATTTATTTAACAATAAATAATTCCACAATATAATTTCGATAATTAAACACATCATTGAAATATAAATATATGAAAGATAATAAAATAAAATAAAATATAACATAAAACAAATAACGTAGATGATCAAAAATAATATGTAAAGTATAGCAAAATAAATTAATAATAGTATTTGGACAATATAACTTTTGGTGTAAGATTTGAAATAAATGGGTTGAATAATGTGTATTTGATGCAGAAACTGCACCATTTTAGTGCAGAAATTACACTGAAATAGAGTTACAGATTGGAGATAATCTAAAACAAGACATACAATATCTTATTTTGTATAATCAAATTATATGATATATTATGCATACAATTTCAAGTATCCATAAAAATAGAGTAACCTGGTATAATTACAATTCTATATTATAATACTTCGTGTTTATTCTAAGTTTTATCCCCTAAGTTTGTTCGTATTAGTTATAACCTCAAGTAGTAGATTATGTCCCGATTTCCTTCCAGTGTACATGAGGACCATATGATTCTATCCTTTGTCCAAAATCGAACTATAATTGACAGTAATCCCAAATTTCATTTAACTGTTCATCTTAACCATGATTAGGGCATCCGATTAATGAGTGAATTAAGGATTACAAATGGTGGTAATTGAAGTTGAAGGCAAATTGAAGTGATGTGATACTCAAACTAGAGAGATAAAATTGAATCTTAATGCTGAACTAATGGTGGGATGAAATTAGAATACTCGATCTACATTGAGGATATTAATTGCGCACTCAAAAATTAGGGAGACAAAATTGATATTAAAGGTAAACGAAGGACATCGTTGTAAATTATCCTTGTGTAATCAAGAAACAAGATAGGGGTTGAAGTGCAATAAGAAAAATAATTGGGACTCCTGTTGATAGCATAGCAGAGATCTGTGATTTCTGTCGCGGGACTAAAGAGGAGAGGAATTCACAGGCGAAAATGCTTCGTTTGAATCAATCGCCAGAATTTTGATTTTCCTCCTCTTGTTTGCCATGCTTATGTGTTGTTTCTCTCATCATTCTTTGGCTCACAACTCGTAAGTTTATTCAATTTCCTTTGCTCGAACTCTGCAGTTTGAATGGTTGAATCTGTAAGGCGCCTATAGTTCTAAATCTATATATTTCTCTTTTTGTTGTTGGAGTGAATTATTGGCATATTTACAGTGAAAGAAGGGTTCTTAAGAGGAGGGGTCTAATGGGTATTAAAGAGACTCCAGCTGGAGGAAATGTCACGTTCGATTGCTCTCCTTCTGGTCCTTGCATTCCCTGCTCTCGCTCCGAAAAGGTCTCAGTTCTTTTTTTGTTTTAGTTTTGCTATTCGGTTCACGCTTATTTGCCACTGCAATGATCATACGAAGTCATTCTTGATATGGTTTTCAATGTACAAGATGGCGTCTTTGTCGAGTTTTACTAACCTTTTAATTATAAATTTAGAGCTTAAATCAACTAAAATTCTTGTTGTAACAGGCAATGATCTCTATCTTTAAGCCGGTAATGATATGACAGATCTTTAAGAGCTTGTTGGGTAGAAAATTACTATAGTAATAGTCCTAATTTGTGATACTGAAGTTCTGATGAAATAGTTAACGGAGTGAGAGTAGCATTAATAAGGAATCAGTACCTTAGAAATCATTATTACTTTCACTTGACATAGGCTCCTCCGTATTTTGTTTTTGAGATTTGGACGTTTGTCCCTGGAAACTATCTAATACATATTTATTATTTTTAGCTTGTCTGATCCTTTGGCGGTGATAACTTCTTGTGATGCACAAAATTTCTGCTTTTGTCCTTCCTTAGGTGTACTGAGTGGCTGCATCTTGTGAACTTTACTGGCTTCCGTAATTTGGTGCTCTGTTTCACCAGTATTTTGTTATCTGTGGCAATCCTTTTCAAATTCAGAGTATAGGCTAAGAATTTTCAATTTTACTAACTTAGTGTATCCTTGGTTGGAGTATAGAAAATCTCTAGAAGGAAATTAGTTTTGGCTGCTCGACCATTAATACTGGTATTTGGCAGAAGGTAGTCAGATGGACTAAATATTTGTTGAAAGAACTCATGGAATCTATACTGCTTTTCTGTAGAGGGATGAAAGTTTCCGTTGTGGTGAAACTGGTTATCGTATTCGTTTGAAATGTGTTCCAGTTGGATCTGTATCTGAAGATGTAAAAGGCCTTAAAGAAAAAAAGACTCGGTCTGCTCTAGAGAATGCAGGTTTGCATGTAAATGATGGACAAAGAAGAACACTGCTGAGTGATACAGCGAAATCTGAAAGTGTATCAGGTCCCCATGTCACTTATAGAAGCTGCATACCTGCAGTAAGTGAAGAAAAATTATCCGTTCTTGGCTTTGAGGTAAATTGATACTCCTTTACATCTGCTCACGTCGTTACTGCCTGTAAAAATGGAGATTTTTATACCTGCACTTAATATTTATCAAGGTGACAATCTCTAGTTATGTTGGCAATAAGTTACATGAAGAAAGCTCTAGGATTGGAACATCTCAAATAATGAATATTTATGCATGGGATGTGTGGAGGAGGTTAACCATGGGACATAAGAGACCACCTGAGGAATGAATAGTTTACGAAGATGCGTGCCTGTAGGTATCACATTGAGAGTAGTTTATGTCATTTGTTGGACCTGCAAAGTTTAAATCCACCAGTGACCGAACTACTGCTAGTCAAAGCAACAATTAATACTTCATATTTTACCAAAGTGTACCAGTGTTTTCAGGAGCATGTGATTTTGTGTGCGGCAGGCGCATCACCAACCATCAGGGATGAGGCTTGAAATTTGGGGAGGCCGGTGCTGTTACGTTGGGGGGACAAAAATTTCATTGCAAAGAAAATGTGTATGTCGGGGGTTGGGGGGTTTTGGACAAACTTTCTTTCAAGAGATTATATAGTTAGGACATGTTTTTGAAGTGATCTTCACTAGTTTGGCTAGGTTTACTCAATGCTAGACCAAGTAATATTTATCTGTGCCTGAATTTATGTATCAAGCTTGCTATCATCTTGCTACACAAGTTTCATCTGTGTCAATAAACTATGCAATGTGTATTTGACTTGTGCTTCGAAATGATACTCTGTATAGGCGCTTATGATGGCTTTACTGCTAAGCAGTGGCTCTTTCATATACTTCAGACGGAAGAGAGGTGCTGCAGCAGCTGCAGTAGGGTTAGTCAGGCTTCCAACCAATTCGAGGTTTTGATAACTAAACCATTAGAAGATACACACTATTGTTAAGTACTAGAATATAGCTAAACTGAAAGCCAATTATGTTGCCATTTTGTATCTTGAAAATTTTGAATGTGTACGCTTTTATGCTGTTAAAATAGGGGTTGTGAATTAATGATGTCCTTAATGATGTCGTGTCATAACTGTTAATCTGAACTCACTATTGATGCACATTGAATAAGAGAGGAACTTTCTTACCAACTTAAAGAGTTCTCTATATATAGATACTGATTAAAGAATTTTAGTTGTTTAATCTACGTATATTTTGTGTGTGTTAAGTTTAACACATTATGATTTTGTGAATGTACATATATCAATTTTATGCTCTTCCCCAGCTGAATCAATGATCTGTAGCAATCGATGAAGCAAGGCAATCATTTAGTAGGAATTACTGATGAAGTGTTGCAATCATTTAATAGATATCTGACATTATGGTTATAACATCCATAACATTGAAATAAATTAGCATTGCCATATTTTCTCAGGTATTCAACATAAAATTCATACCTGATTCACAAATACATGTTTCCTGTCATGGATGAGATTAATGAAAACATGATGATTAATTGTGATAAAAATATATATAAAATAAATAAAAATATGTATGAAGATGAATATTACATTGTTTGATATATTTTGACTTGCATGATTATCATGTTTACCAATTTAAAATACATTTAATGTCTTTGCAAAGCCTGAATGCGGCCTCTACCGTATATGTACAAATAGAATTTCAATTATTGTTATTGTCAAATGGTAACTTATTTCATTTCATACTTATATGCTCATCATTTGAGTGAAGATGTATGTTTTCTGCAATATACATGTGTTTCATCACTTACCATTTGATTGAATGAGATTATTGAAAAACTTTGGAAAACATGGGATAATTAAGAAGATATATCTCATCCGATCTTCATCAAATGCACCAAAAGGAACTTTAGAATACAAATTATATAACTCGTTTTTACTTATTTAATCTAGGCTGTAATTGTCAGATAATATCCCTTATCAAGTGTGGTTTTCAATTTCATGCAAGTCTTTTTATTAATTATTCTACTTACATTTTTATGTAATTATAATGGATTAACACGATAGACTTAATAGATCACGAAGTGTAATTTTGTAAAAATTAATAAATAATAAAAAGAAGATGATGAAAGATATTATTATAGTTTTATATTAAAGATTTGATTGATGATAAATACCTAAAGATTTGATTAATGCGAATATATGTAATAATATGATTGATTTATGATAAATAATAAAAAATTTGCATGATAATGACCACTATTTAAAGCCATATGAAGATAGGAATAGGATCTAGCACTTGACCGTTAGATAAGCGATTGTGACGGTGCTTTGGTGTCATTCCGGACGGTCCTGAGGAATTGGAGAGGATGATGAATGGAAGGAACTCACAAATATGTCCCTGAGGGGACCAAGAAGGCCTACGCTTCCAAACACCAAGAAACAGGTGGAAATCAATCAAGAGGGGAATCCGGATCCGAAACACAACATCAAAGAAGTGCCAGAAAGAGTGGACCATTGGGCCATCGATGAATGGGAGTTCGAGAATATCATCCATGGGGAGTGTTAGAAATATGAACGAACGGATCACGCGTTTAAACATATAATTTATCTATGATGCACACAAATGTAGTGCTATATATGACTTAACAATGCATATGTTGTGAGCATCGTTTACATGGCATCCCCAATCAAGATTGTGTGACGAGCGAGAAATGAAAACATGACCAATCATAGGATGTTGATGTAACCGAATTTTCTCAGCCGATGAGCTACCACCACTGGATAGATCGGGATCTCGGGATGTCGGGATGGAGAACGAGCAAGGGATGATCGAAGCTCCTGAGACCTGCAACAACAGACATTGGTCAGAGGGCGTCGGAAGTGCTTTCGACGAAACCACTCCGAGACTTAAGTAAGGTCGAGAGGTCGGGTTTTGAAAGCAAGTATGTATGTAAACTGAAAGTTTGTGAGTATGTGAAGACTGTAAAGTAGAACATACTTGAGTATTTATAGAGGAGGCTTAGCGTTTGTTGCGGTGCGTTATCCGGCTATTGCCATGCAATGAGCGAGTCTTGGGCCCGATATTGCTTCTGACCGTTACTTCTAGCGAGATTATCGCCACGATCCTTGACAGTTTAGACTTAGTTACGATGTACAAGAGTTGGGCTATTGGAAGAATGATGGCAGCTGGGAGAGTGTTAGGTTGTGCCAGATCACCGAGAAATCTCCTCGGATCTTTCCCGCCGAGGTCCCGACATGACGCAGCTGGAATGGTGGAGCCAAAGACCCTCGGGTCACGACATTATAATCCGCGATATCAGATGTCATCTGAGTGGTGCTCACAATATATGTAACATTGTAACTAATACTATATATATATATATATATATATATATACACACACGTATTTTGTTTTTACTATATCTAATGTGTAATACTATATATATATATATATATATATATATACACACACGATTTTGTTTTTTACATATCTAATGTGTATACACTGTACCTGTGACCACCAATTACATGTTCGTGATATTTTAAGTAAACATGTGAAGCTTTCCCGTCCTATGAATCTTGCAAGATATATCACACTTCGTCCAAATGCTTGGTTTATCTCCTATGATCCTGGGCTCGAAGCCATCACAGTCTCATAATTAAAGAAAAACCTATTCATTCCGCCTAGAACTCGCACGTCTTGATTTTCTATTTATCTTGAAAAGACAATTCAACTAAACTTCGTTTTAATTTATATGCCCTTCGAAATTAACATTTATCCATCCAAATGTGCATACGAGTGTTGTGTTTGTGTATATTACAATTGTTTTATTCATTTCTTGTTTATGTGAAAAATTTAATTTCCCTAATAATACGGATGCTTCTAACGAAATTAATTTGAAGGCTAATCAAGAAGAACACTCATTAAGATTAAGTTTACTGTTAATGATTATCCAACAAGAGTGTATTAATTCTATCTGATGACTGGATGGCTGAAAAGTGCAAGAAGAAAGCTTGAGTTATTGCTTTTCAATGAATTTTCCAAGTTTCTCGCTACACCAAATTGCAAAGATGATACAACAAACAAAAGTTTGTAACAAAATGAGCCTTTCATAAATCTCATAATTAAACTAACTTGGGCATCGGGATTCAGAAATCTGCTTTGACGATGCCATTTCACTTGCAAGATGGGTAGTCGTAAAAAATATATTCAGCTTCATCAAACATGCATACTGTTCCGTGCATTCTCGATGGCTTGTTTTTGTTGTTGATCATGATGGTCGTTCCAAACTGCCACCAATCTGCATGTGTAACCATTCGGGTGAAGAATCCCTTCCGTATTCCCTTGCACCTTGAGAATCGAATGGCATGCCCGGTGTTTCAAAGGTATGCTGAGAGAACTGCACAAATTTGAAATATAATGCATTTTGTTGAGAATGAACCATGTTTTAATTAACATATTTTGCCACACAACATTCATGCTAACGAAATAGTGGTAATTTTCAAAGAAAACAAATGTTGAAGCTGAATGGCAGATTGAAAAATGGAAATAGCCTATAGTCAGAGCAAATTCAGGCAGCCGAAAACCATGTTTCAAGAGCTTACATCTTTTGATGGATAAGATCCATAGATGCCTTCTCTAGAATTAACTGCTTCAAGCTTCATCGACAGAAACTGGGAGACAAGTGAACAGTGAGTTCGTTTCTCAAGTGGAAACATTCTTAAAAGAATTCAAAATCAAAGCACAGACGCTATACATTCAAGGGACCAAGCGTTGAACTGAAGGACAAAATGATTTACCTCGACCTGACGCTGTAATGATTGGATATAATTAATTATCTCATCAAGCACCAGTGCTTTGCCAATTACCTGAATCAAATGAATCTTCTTATCATTTTGTCATTTCAGATATTATAAATTTAGCATCCCCGGTAATAATCCTTGCTTTCAAAAACACAAAATTACAATTTTTACGAATCTTTGAACGCCGACATGAGTGGGAATATAAGATGATTTGAAAGCAATCCCAACTTTTATATATCTACCTCATTTATTCAGAGCATTTACAATCTAGAAAAATCTGAACTTTGGAAAGTTGTTTTATCACTCTTATATGAGCAAATGAGTGAGACCCAACCTTCAATTCAAACTTGAACCCGTGGAAAGACAACAAATGGTATCTTACGGCCAGATACCCATGATAGGAATATCGATCACTATAAATGAGCATGGAGGGGGAATTATGGATAGAAAATAGGTGCACAGTCTCATGGATAAAATGCCCCAAGAAGCCCGACATTCATATAAAACAGATTAATATGTCCATGTGGTACACAAATTTCAAACACGAACGAACAAGGAAAAAAGTAATAAAATATATGTTATTGAAATGATGCACAAACCCAATCAGATGGCAAAATTAAGTCCAAGATGTTGGAACTCACTTTATTACAACCAGGCACTAAATCTTGAAGGATTTTCATCCGCTCACTTATTTTTTCTCTTCTAGCCTGTATCAAGAGGAACCAATTGATTAACTATCAATCATAAAATGTACATTTACCATCCATCAAAAATAGTGGAGCAGAATCTAAGTCTGAGATGCTCCTAACATAGTACACTATTATTAGGCTCTTGTTAACGATCCACAGCATAATAGCCAAATTGACAGGGTTATGATTCGATTTCTCAATCATCAAGCTGTCATAGGTTGCAAAAAAATACCATGTACAGATTAGACAAGGATGCTGAAGCTACCTAAAGTACACCACCATAGGCATCACCTAGCTTCTTTTGCACCCCAACTTGATTATTAGTCAATATTAATAACTTAGAACTGTCAAAATGGTGTTAATTTGAAACATCATTCCACAAATAGAGATGCGACACAAACATTACCCTTTCAGCTAAACTGTGACTATCAGTGGCTTGCCCTCTTCTTGCTCGCACGTGAATATAATCTTGCTTTGGTGGTTCAGCTGCTTTTGCGGCACTTTTATCCGTCACCTTGCCTGAATTCCTCACATCTTCCCTTTGAGCTTTACTTTCACGATCTCCATTTGAAATGCCCTCTGCCTTCAACCTCTTACCATCTCCTTCAATCTGCACTACCACACGATAAAGGGCTAATCTCATTTCAACAATTGGAGTAAGCATATTACATTACTTTGTACGTTCCAACTACATACATGGTTAAATGTTTTTTCCCACAATACATCACAAATACAACTTAACTAAAACATTAATATTTAATTAGTAGAACTTAAGAATATAATTATCTATTACAAAATCCATCCACATAATTGATTTGAACAAACATTTCGATTCAAGAGCATTTCCCAAACTATCAGATTAAAATGGAGAAGCTCTACATGTTTTTTAATAATAATATTCATGATTACTTTAGCAATATCTTTATTTTATTTCACGCTCTAAAATCAGAGATAAAAGTGTCAATAATATAATTAGCCAAGTGAATAACTTGCTCTCGTCATGATGACTTGAACTCTTGGGATAAAATAAGCTCAAACAAGCTAAATACAAATAATAAACACTACCAAACATATAAATTTAACAAGGAATATATAAAAAAATGAAGTTTTTAGTTGAAGTTGTACCAAATTGTCATTATCGCTGTTACTGGTCGAAGCTCCTCCTTTGGCGCATTCATCTTCATCCCGCCGTTTCTTTGAGTTATTATAATTGACCGGACCACGATTCGATATATGGTCCATCTCCGGCGGATTCATGGCCAAAGCATACGACGCCGCATTGGCGTGGAAACCCGGCCAGATCTCCGAGAAGTTGTAAGCACCGCCTGCCCCGTCATTCATCATTGAACCCTAAGGATCCATTCCCAGGCCCAACCCGGCCCGATTGGATGCTCGATTGTAGAATGATATACAATGTGTATGTATAGTCGGGTGTAGGTAGGGGACAGGAGGGTGGATCTTGCTCTCCGTGGAGTGAGGAGGTGCGTGGTGTATCACTGGCGTACAAAAGATAAATGGAGCAACGTTTTCGGAGAAGCAGAGTCAGGGAAGAGAGATCTTGGGAGTAGAAAAGAAGCGACTTTTTGAGTGAGCTTCTCTCGGAGTGTCGAGTGTCTTAAAGCTTACAGGCTGTGCTATTCTACAACTGGCTCATCACACCAAGAATATTTTAATTTTTTTTTTTTTTTTTTTTTTTTTCCTTTCCTTTTTTTTTTTTTTTTTTTTTTTTTTTTTTTTTTTTTTTTTTTTTTTTTTTTTTTTTTTTTAATTTTTTTTTTTTCTGTGGAATTTGTTTTATGGAAAATTGCTTTTTTAGTTTCCTATGTCCGTTCTCTCGTGATTTAGTTTTTTATAAAATGAAGTCACACTTTTAGTCCGATATATTTTAGTTTTTACCAAATATGGTATTTTATATAAGCAAGTTGTAGTTCTAATGTCTCAAGTTACACTTTCAGTCTTATATATTTATATTTTTGACAATTTTGACCCGATTTTAGGGAAAAATAAATACTTGATTGTCCGAATTCATGAGTTGACATTTAATACTTTCCTGTTCGACCTAAAAAAATCGAATATATTTCAAATAACTGTTCAAACTCAATTTATAAACTCCCAGTTTTTATGCCGCAAACGGCTTTTGACGTTAAATAAACAAAATTCGACGATCATGGGTTTTTTCCTTTTAAAATTGTTAAAAACTAAAACATATAAGAATAAAACTGCAATTTGATTCTCTAGCGGATCCGAATTTCCAAAAACTACAAAAATATATAGGCTTGCAACTGCAATTGCTTGTGATCAAAAGTCACAAAAAACAATAGGGTTAAAACTAAAATTGATTATAGATAAACAAAAATCATAGGAGGACAAGCATAATAATAAAGAAATAAATAAACAATTTTTCCTTTTTCAAAACATTTGCCTTCAAATACTTGGAGGATAAAATTGTGTCACGTACACATGATGAATTAAGGCTGGTTGCTCACAAACTAATAGTAAACGTTGCTTTTTTATTTTTTATTTATTATTTTTGGTAGCTGAAATAACCGTTTAAGAATATTTCTAATGTTAGAATTTACTATAAAAATCTTAATCAATATAATTATTAAAGAATAATAAACAAAATATTGGCATGTTTGATACAAAGCCCACATATTTAATATTTAACTATTCATAACACGATGCATTGATCAGAGTGTAAGTCCATATATTTCCTCAAAATCCTGAGAAATTATAAATAAAAAAGAAAGAGTGGTTTTTACACGCTTTCTTTTGTTATTCTGTACACACTCTTTTTTTCAAGAATAATAATTTGAATTATAAGAGTGGGCCAATGGTCCCATCTCTATATATAGAAATAAATCCCTCAGGTACTGGCCATATTTTGACCTGTAACGTGGCCCATGCGTTTCAAATGGGAAAATACCGGGTCAAATGAACCGGTAAAATCCGTGTGACGTCAAATCAAAAAGTTATCATTTGTTGCATATGAAAGTTGGGTTGTGCCACTCGAATCCGACACCGCTCTCCAGCCATGTGAGAGGTGGATTGATAGTATCTAAAATGCGTGACACACGATATTCTAGATTTAATGATTATTCCCATCGTATTAACATCGATATGTTTAACTGTTTGTTTTTGGTCGCACATATTTTGAGAAACTTTTCAAGGATCTAATCATCTCAAAATTTCTTTAAGTCAAGCACGCTTAATCGAAGAGCTCCCCAAAAGAAGATATACCTCGTTGGTATGTGTTGGGAGTTCACTGCTTCACTCACAGTAACCTGCACAAAAGCAAAAACACCACAGCAAGCCAACTCCAGTAACCTGCACAGAAGCAATCACAGAAGCAAGACAACATATACAACCCCATAATATGAACACAGTAAAGATAGCATCAAAGCTATTCCATAGGGGAATTAAAGGACCCGATCTAACAAGATCGGTCCGGCTCAGTCACCAATTATTGACCCTCAGAAATGACACAAGCTACACTCAACTCTCGGAGCAGGACACAAGGTCAATAGGGGTGGCACACACAGTACACAACCCAGCCAACACCAAGGCAGCGGCTTATCACAGAGATAGCCAGTAACCTCCCAAGCTCAGCCCAACAGTCACCCTATCA
>KV012556.1:34748-51902 GCA_001598015.1 Dorcoceras hygrometricum | reverse complement strand
CGATGTCGTGACGGCTGATTTCTTCTAGGGTTTTGTTCGGGCCTGTCTTGGACAGCCCGTGAAGTTTTCGGGCCGGTATTCGATATCGGGCCCGTTTTGGTCGATTTTGAAATTTTGAGATTTTCGGGCCTAAAATTGTTTTAAGCCCAATTTGATACAATTAATTGCAAAATACGATTTTAATTTTGAAATATGATTTTATAAATTAAATATGATTTTTTTGATTAAAATTTGATTTTATCGACAAAATACGATTTTATTTATAAAATGCGATTTCGTAATTAAAATATGATTTTGTGGATAAATAATTGGATTATTTAATTTATGCATGTTAATTAGATTATCTGCATGATTGGATGATCGAGAGCCGTGCCCAATTTTTTAGGTGTATGCGATAGGTTTTTGTGATTCGGTTTGTAAATATTTTGATTATCATTTAAAGTGGGCCTGTTTGTGGCCCGTTCCCACCCCTTGATAAATGTATCCCTTATATGTCATGGTAAATTTAAATGTAAAATTACTAGATTTAGTGGGAGGACATCCGAAGACGGTGGACAATGACGATCAAAGATATTGAAGACCGAAGATCTATAAAACCGGAAGCATTGTAATAGGATTGCATTGCATGTTGCATTACCCCTAGGATTGGACCCAGGTCCGTGGCTGGCAACCACGGACCGCATAGCTCTCGCGATCGATCATCCCAATATATTTATATATGTGATATATAGTTATTTGAATCCGCATGTTGCATGTTTTAAATTTGATTTAAAATAAATGCATGAGACCAAATTTTTAAAAATAAAATCCCTTGTTTTAAATATGATTTAAAACTAATATCAAGATAAATGTTTATTCGATAAAATAAAGGGAATTTAAATTTGTTTAAATTTTCCCTACCTTCCATCAACAATGGGTGTACGTCGATGCTACCCGTATACATGGCCCGGCTCATATTATTGAGGGGGTCATGTATGTCGGAAAGCTGTCCACGCCATTGACAATTGTTGTGAGTCGGTTGGAACTCCCTTTAACGATGGTTCATATTATTGGGGACGTTAAGTGGACCGTCCTTCACGACTCAACATTGATGGGTCATCTTGACACGTGATAGTAAACAGCGTCATATTATTGGGCCCTTACTGGACGTGAGGTGAATACATGGAGGTTGCACCGGTTGCAATCGGAAACTCCCTTTTGGGGGTCATGGATGGCTGATATTATTCGGGTCCATGATCGCTTGATTGGGCTCCGTGTACCCACTAAAGAAACCTGTTTTCTCGATTTCATTAGAGGGTGGTGAAATCGTTAAAATAGTGGGAGGGTAATTCATAAAACTTAACGACCTTGTTTTATGTTTTAGCGATTATTTTATATATAGTTAGTGATATATGTCTGTTTTCCTTTTCAGTATTACTGCATTATAAAATGTTTTCGATGAAAAACCCGCTCGCTGCTATACTGGATAGCAACAGGTTCACCGGTCTGAACTACCAAGACTGGCTCCGCAACCTCAATCTTGTATTGGCTTCGAAGAAACTTCTTTATGCGATAGAGAAGAGTCCTCCGAAGGAAGCCCCTGCCGATATCATCCCTGAGGAGCTGGTAACGCTTAAACAATGGTGGGACGACGAGGTTAAAGCTCGATGCTATGTGATGGCATCGATGTCCAATGAAATGCAACGGCGTTTTGAGAAGACAAAGTATGCTCCTGACATACTTTTTCAACTCAAAGAACTGTACGGGGAGAACTCACGACATGAGAGGTTCACGACTGTCAAGGAGCTTATGACAAGCCGCATGCGCGATGGGACTTCGGTCCGCGAGCATGGGGTTCGTATGATTGGGCTCGTTGAAAAGCTGTCGGGCCTTGATATCGCACTTCCACATGAGCTGTCGGTGGATGTACTTCTCCTCTCACTACCCGCTGCATTTGACCCCTTTGTGGTCAACTTCAACATGAACAAGCTGGAAGCCACCCTTGAAGAGGTGGTTAACATGCTTGTAGTGTTTGAAAGAACCATAAAGAAGGACAAATCCGTCCTCCTTATGGGCTCTTCTTCCTCTGCGAAGAAGGGACCCAGACGCAAGAGCAAGAAGCGTTCTGCTCCTGCGAAGGAAGAAAAGTCCGCCAAGAAGCCAAAGCAAAGGCTTCCAAACCGAACAAGTCTGAGGATGTTTGCCACCACTGCCACAAGGCTGGGCATTGGAGGAGGAACTGCAAGGAGTACCTCGAGCAGTTGCGAACTGCGAAAGGTATGTTCTATATTGAAATAAATATGTCTCTTAATTCGACTTCTTGGGTACTTGATACCGGATGTTGATCTCATATCTGCAATGATTTACAGGTGATGACAAGAAGCCGACGTCTTAGAGAGGGTGAGACCCACTTGAGGCTTGGCAATGGAGCAAGAGTCCAACTCGTGATGTCGAAGCACATACAACAACGATTAAAATGAAACACGATAACTTGAACCCATCATGACTTTGGCACGCTAGGATAGGTCATGTTTCTCTAAGTAGGATGAACAAGTTAGTTAGGAGTAACATGTTTGATCTGTCAGACATTAACTCCCTACCGACTTGTGAGTCTTGATTTAAGGGAAAGATGACTAAGCAACCCTTCAAGGGCAAGGGTGAGCGTGCTCAAGACCTATTGGATTTGATCCATACTGATGTGTGTGGTCCGTTTAGTATTGGTACTAAATATGGTCACACATACTTCATCACCTTTACCGACGATTACTCTAGGTATGGGTACTTGTACTTAATGAAGCACAAGTCTGAATCCTTTGAAAGGTTCAAAGAATTCAAGGCTGAAGTAGAAAATCAACTAGGCAAAAGTATTAAAGCACTTCGATCCGATCGAGGTGGCGAATACTTGAGTGCTGAATTTCAAGACTATCTAAAAGAGAATGAGATTCTTGCACAGTGGACCCCTCCGGCCACACCACAGCTCAATGGTGTAGCGGAGCGTCGTAATCAGACCTTGTTGGACATGGTTCGATCTATGATGAGCTTCACTGAACTTCCTACCTCGTTTTGGGGCTATGCGCTCGAAACGGCGGTAATGTTGTTGAACAATGTCCACACTAAGGCAGTGGATAAGACTCCATATGAGATATGGATAGGCAAACCACCCAAGTACTCATACATGAGGATTTGGGGATGTCCTGCTTACGTGAAGCAGACAGTGGGAGATAGGCTGGATACGAGATCCATCTTATGCTACTTCATTGGGTATCCAAAGAATTCCATTGTATACTACTTCTACTATCCCAGCGAAACAAAAGTGTTTGTTTCTAGGAATGCCACCTTTATGGAAAGGGAATTTCTACTTGATAGAAAAGGCAAAATAGTAGAACTCGAAGAGGTTCGAGATCCAATTGAAGTACCAAGTGAATCTCCTGCACCTACAGAGCCAATACCAGAAATGGTCGCACCTAGGAGATCCGAAAGGATTCCTAGGGCTCCTGAGAGATATGGTTTTCTCCTTGAAGATGATCAAGTTGTTGGATCTGATCCAAGAACTTTCAAGGAGGCAATTTCCGATGCTGATTCTAATTTGTGGCTTGAAGCAATGCAGTCTGAGTTTGACTCAATGCATGCTAAACAAGTTTGGACTCTTGTTAATCCTCCCGAAGGAATTGTTCCCATTGGGTGTAAATGGGTATACAAGAGGAAACTTGGGCCTGATGGTAAGGTAATGACCTACAAGGCACGACTGGTCGCAAAAGGTTACACTCAAAGGCAAGGTGTTGACTATGATGAAACCTTCTCGTCAGTCGCAATGTTCAAGTCAATTAGAATCTTATTAGCCATAGCCGCATGGTACGACTATGAGATATGGCAAATGTATGTGAAAACTGCGTTCCTTAATGGAAAAATTAAGGAAGAGATCTATATGACGCAGCCTGAGGGTTTCACATCTGTTGGAAGCGAGCATAAGGTATGCAAGCTTCAGAGATCGATCTACGGTCTCAAACAAGCATTGCGAAGTTGGAACCTGAGATTCGATGAAACAATTAAGGAATTTGGTTTCATCAAGAATCCAGAGGAGCCATGTGTATATAAGAAGGTAGTTAAAAGCGCTGTGACGTTTCTCGTACTTTATGTTGATGACATTCTACTCATTGGGAATGATGTAGGAATGTTGCAGTCAACTAAAGTATGGTTGTCTAGTAGATTTTCGATGAAGGACATGGGTGAAGCATCCTATATTCTTGGAATACAGATCTATCGGGATAGATCTAAATGGATGCTCGGACTCACCCACACTACCTACATCGATACCATACTTAAGAGGTTCTCTATGGAAGAGTCCAAGAGAGGACACCTACCTATGTGCCACGGGGTCACTCTATCTAAGTCTATGTGTCCGAAGACTGATGAGAAGATAGAGAGTATGACACGTGTGTTAGAGTGGATGCCCAACTAGCCAACTTGTGGCGTGTGGGTTTATAGACTCTTGTATGAAACAATCTTTATATATGATATTCGCATTTATTTATATGGCGTTCTTTACTTTCATTATGTGTGTAATGATTTACAATTGCGTTGAGTAAAGACCTAGAATGCACTAAAGCGTATGTTGGATGTGATAGTGGGTATGACGGCTATCATGAAACACATCTAATAGTCGCTGTGTATTCTGAACATGTTCCTAGTCGATTGGGCCGTCAAAATGAGGATAAGGCCGCTCGAGTTCGAGACTAGTATCTGCGATGCGAAGTACCATGTTTCATTGGTAGGGAACATTGTGATGTTCTGAGCATGCAGATAGATAGTGACCTGGTGATCTATTAACTACCCTCCTTCGGACTTTTCAAGTGGTTACCATTTGTCGAGTGGATAAGTCCGAGGTCTTGGTTGTACTGATTAGTCCTCACGACTCGAAAAGTCATTGAGACTCTACATGATAGGCGTCTCACTTTGACCCGTTTGCCGACTCACTTGGGGTCATAAGGCTTTGGGATTGGGTGAGACCCCGATTCATGTAGGAATCGATGCATCGTTGTCGAGGATTCACCGCTCGCAGACATGCGTGGATATCCTATGCTATCTGAGGGGATAATAGTGTATAAATATCTGGCCAGAGTACTAGAAGTGTTTTAGGTAAATGTGTTTACCTAATTACACTCGCGATGTCACTATTCGATCTCCAAGATGTATGCATAGCTATCGGATCTATAGCGACTCTCGATTTACCAATGGTCGTTGATCTGATCGGGATATATGGATTGAAAGGACCGTACTGTACGCTAACCACGACCAACTGGTTCTTGCAGGCACTATCAGTGATACCTAGGGAATCATGGGGCGATGTTGCTAGACGCTTTACCATGATCCGTTGGGCAAGTCCGGAATTGTGATTCCGGAGCCACAATGGTTGTGGGCCCACGGCTAGCTGTATCCCTTAACCATTGAGGGTCACACAAGTACTAGATTCGAGATTCCCGCATGGATACTCAGTTCAATGTGTTGAGCACGAGAAGAGGATTTCGGGAAGTGCGACTTCCTAAAAGTCAACAGGGGTCAAACCGGGGTTTCCCGCTGTTGAGGGGCAAAACGGTCATTTTGCACTGGGGTTCTGAAAAATGGTTTTTCAGATCATATTATTCAGTTTTGGAAACTGAGTCGATCGGTCCGATCTGATCGGCGATCGGAGTTATAATGAAGTCTCTGTGGTGGAGATGAACTGAATGTTCATCGTTGGACCCGGGCCCGTTGGACCGGTCCAAGTCCAACACTTAAGTCTATTTAATTAGACTTAATCAAGACTTAACATAACACTTGTGATACACTTTAACCTAACCCTAGAAACTAAGCGCCGCCCCTCCTCTCCTCTCTCAAGCCACCGCCGTGCGCCGCCGCCGCCGCCGCCCGTCTTCGCCGGAAAATTATTTCCGGCCAATTTGACGAGGAGAATCCGTTCGTGCTGATCCCGTCAGTCCTTCTAGTGTAGGCTGACGAAGGAGTCTCGTTTCTGGTCGTGGACCGGATTGGCGATTTCTACCGCAATCTACCGAGAAGAGCCGACGTTATTGTAACTACGGTTGGAGCCAGGCACAAGTGCCAGCAAGGTAGTCACCTAAACATCCTATGCATGTCGTAGTTTGATATTGTATTTTTCGTATTGATCGTCTCCCGGCCATTATTTCTATTTCTATGCTTGATAGTGATGGATATTCTTGTATGTTTGCTAATTCGATTTGCAATATTTACAAGAATGAATGTTTAATTGGAATTGGGGAACGCGAAAACGATTTATACACCTTAAAATTAAAAGACGTTCCAACTCGCGATGTCGAAGCACACACAACAACGATTAAACAAAAACACGATAACTTGAACCCAGCACAACTTTGGCATGCTATGCTAGGTCACATTTCCCTAAGTAGGATGAACAAGCTAGTTAGGAGTGACTTGTTTGATCTGTCAGACATCAACTCCCTACCGACTTGTGAATCCTGTCTGAAAGGAAAGATGACCAAGCAACCCTTCAAGGGCAAGGGTGAGCGTGCCCAAGGCCTATTGGATTTGATCCATACTGATGTGTGCGGCCCGTTTAGTATTGGTACTAAATATGGTCACACATACTTCATCACCTTTACCGATGATTGCTCTAGGTATGGGTACTTGTACTTGATGAAGTACGAGTCTGAATCCTTTGAAAGGTTCAAGGAATTCAAGGCTGAAGTAGAAAATCAGTTAGGCAAAAGTATTAAGGCACTTCGATCTGATCGAGGTGGTGAATACTTAAGTACTGAGTTTCAAGACTATTTGAAAGAGAATGGGATTCTATCACAGTGGATCCCTCCGGCCACATCACAGCTCAATGGTGTAGCGGAGCGTCGTAATCGGACCTTGTTGGACATGGTTCGATCTATGATGAGCTTCACTGAGCTTCCTACCTCGTTTTGGGGCTATGCGCTCGAAACGGCAGTAATGTTGTTGAGCAATGTCCACACCAAGGCAGTGGATAAGACTCCGTATGAGATATGGATGGGCAAATCACCCAAGTACTCATTTATGAGGATTTGGGGATGTCCTTCTTACATGAAGTAGACAGTGGGAGATAAGCTGGATACGAGATCCATCTTATGCTACTTCATTGGGTATCCAAAGAATTCCATTGGATACTACTTCTACTATCCCAGCGAAACAAAAGTGTTTGTTTCCAGGAATGCCACCTTTATGGAAAGGGAATTTCTACTTGATAGAAAGGGCAAAATAGTAGAACTCGAAGAGGTTCGAGAACCAATTGAAGTACCAGGTGAGTCTGTGCGCCGCCGCCGCCGCCGCCCGTCGTCGCCGGAAATTCGTTTCCGGCCAATTCGACGAGGAGAATCCGTTCGCGCTGATCTCGTCAGTCCTTCTAGTGCAGGCTGGCGAAGGAGTCTCGTTTCTGGTCATGGTACCGGATTGGTGATTATCTACCGCAATCTACCGTAGAAGAGTCCGACGTTATTGTAACTACTACATCCTATGCATGTCGTAGTTTGTTATGATTTTTTTGTATTGATCGTCTCCCAGCATCTGTTTTCTATTCTTCCGCTGCCTAGCCGGGGGGCGGATCCGGATCCCCAACAACGTGTGCCATATGCCTCGGCAATAGGTAGCATTATGTATGGCATGATCTCGACTAGACCGGATGTCGCATATGCTCTGAGTGTCACGAGCCGCTACCAGGCAACCCCGGTCAATTGGATTGGAAGGCCGTGAAGGATATTCTTAAGTACTTGAGAAGGACTAAGAATATGTTCAGGGTCTATGGGGGTGGTGAACTGAAACTGGAAGGCTACACTGATTCTAGCTTCTAGTGTGACGTGGATGATTCGAAGTCAACCTCTGGATTTGTATTCATGCTCAATGGTGGTGCTGTCTCTTGGAAGAGTTCCAAGCAAGACACCATCGCGGATTCAACCACTGAGGCTGAGTACATTGCAGCATCAGCTGCTGCTAAGGAGGCGGTTTGGATAAGGAATTTTGTCCAAGAGTTGGGCGTCATTCCTAATGGAGTTTGTCCAGTCCCGGTGTACTGCGACAACACGAGTGCTGTTGCGCAAGCAAAGGAGCCTAGGTCTCACCACAGATCCAAACACATACTGAGGAAATACCACATAATCCGGGATATTGTGGCTAGAGGTGACATAGCAGTTGAGAGAGTCGCCTCTGCGGACAACGTTGCTGATCCACTTACGAAGCCCTTGCCTGGACCGTTGTTTGAAAAACATCGCGAAACAATGGGACTGCGTCTGATGAGTAGTTGGCTTTAGGGCAAGTGGGAGATTGTTAGAGTAGATGCCCAACTAGCCAACTTGTAGTGTGTGGGTTTATAGACTCTTGTATGAAACAATCTTTATATATGATATTCACATTTTATTTATGGCATTCTTTACTTTCATTGTGTTGTATGATGATTAACAATTGCGTTGAGTAAAGACCTAGAATGCACTATAGTGTATGTTAGATGTGATAGTGCGTATGACGACTATCATGAAACACATCTAATAGTCACTGTGTATTCTGAATTAGTTCCTAGTCGATTGGACCGTCAAAATGAGGATAAGGCCGCCCGAGCTTGAGACTAGTATCTGCGATGCGAAGTACCATGTTTCATTGGTAGGGAACATTGTGATGTTCTGAGCATGCAGATAGATAGTGACCTGGTGATCTATCGAACTACCCTCGTTCGGACTTTCCAAGTGGTTACCATTTGTCGAGTGGATAAGTCCGAAGTCTTGGTTGTACTGATTAGTCCTCACGACTCGAAACGTCATTGAGACTCTACATGATAGGCGTCTCACTTTGACTCGTTTGCCGACTCACTTGGGGTCATCAGCGGCGGGATTGGATGAGACCCCGATGCATGTAGGAGTCGATGCATCGTTGTCGAGGATTCACCGCTCGCAGAAATGCGTGGATATCCTATGCTATCTGAGGGAATAATAGTGTATAAATCTCTGGCCAGAGTACTAGAAGTGTTTTAGGTAAATGTGTTTACCTAGTTACACTCGCGATGTCACTATTCGATCTCCAAGATGTATGCATAGCTATCGGATCTTTAGCGACTCTCGATTTACCAATGGTCGCTGATATGATCGGGATATATGTATTGAAAGGACCGTACTGTATGCTAACCACGACCAACTGGTTCTTGCAGGCACTATCAGTGATTCCTAGAGGATCATGGGGCGATGTTGCTAGACGCTCTTACCATGATCCGATGGGCAAGTCCGGAATTGTGATTCCGGAGCCACAATGGTTGTGGGCCCACGGCTAGCTGTATCCCTGAACCATTGAGGGTCACACAAGTACTGGATTCGAGATTCCCGCACGGATACTGAGCTCAATGTGTTGAGCATAGGAAGAGGATCTTGGGGAGTGCGACTTCCTAAAAGTAAACAGGGGTCAAATTCAAAAGCCGCCGCCGCCGCCGCCGCCTCTCTCGCCGGAATTTGTTCCGGCCAACTTGACCAGGAGAATCCGTCCACACCGATCTCGTCAGGCCTTCTAGTGTAGGCTGACGAAGGAGTCTCCCTTTCGGTCGTGGACCTGATTGACGTAATCTACCGCCGCCTACCGTGAAGTGCCGGTTTCCTCGCGAAACTGGTCGGAGCCAGGCACGAGTTGCTAGAAAGGTAACCCCGAGAAACACCCTATGAATGGTCATAGCATGATTGTTTTAGAATTGTATTGATCGTCTCCCGGCCAAAATTTTGTTCTTCCGCTGCCTCGTCGGGAGGCATGATCCGGATCCGCCGTGGTTCTCCAACAGTACAACCAGTCGCTATGAATAGGAACCAGCCATAACATAGGAACCAGTCGCAATGAATAGGAACCAGTCGCAACATAGGAACCAGTCGCAACATAGGAACCAGTAGCAATGAATAGGAACCAGCCGCAACATAGGAACCAGTCGCAACATAGGAACCAGTTGCAATGAATAGGAACCAGTCGCAATGAATAGGAACCAGTCGCAACATAGGAACCTTTAGAAATGAACAGTGCAACTACTGAATTTGACTTGGTGTTATAACATCAAAATGACAACCACGCTATCAGTTATTATTTATCAAACCAGACTTTATACTGATTCAACTAAAAACTACCGAATACATAACATCAAGTTCTGATATTATCATCCACCGGAAGAGAAGGGAGAACTTTGCAACTTTACGATGAAATAGAAACCTGAAATGCTCAGCGTTTTAAAATAACATCAACATCTTCAACATCCACTCCGAAAAATACATTTTTGAGTTCCAAACATAACCCACTGTGAACCTGAACATTAAACATTCATATCAATATCAGCAGAACATGAACAAAGGCTGATATTAAACATAACTTAGGCAAGAATCATGAAACGAAACGAGAACAATACATATGCTTTCATGGCGTAGCAAGAATCAGATTTACTTGCCTCAATAAGAAGAAATCACGAGATACAGCAGGTCACGAACAGAGAGTCCTCCTGAGCGCGACGATAAGCTTCCTATTTTCTTTGATGCAAAAATGAGTATTTTCTTGCAAAGGAATGAACTTATAGCTCACAAGGACAACGTCATGGGGGTCTGATTTGCAACAGGGAGAAATACTTGAGTAGGCATGGTAAACCATGCGTACTTCAGAAAATTTTACTTAAAATTCCCTGTCAATATTTTGATTTGTAAAAGTACTACCCAAAATCTGAAACTTAACCATTCCCCCATCCAACATCATTTTATTTGTAAAGTTTGAAAATTGCTTAGCCATGCTCGGGTGACAGCTGATCGGATCTCTGCACCTTATGAAATCTGAAAATTAGAAACCAGCTATTCGAACAAATAAACAATGCTGAAATCTGAAATTAGAAATGGGTCCTCGAATTATAAGGATTTAGAATTTGTGGTTTTATGGATTTTGGGGCGTTAAAATTCTACCCACCTTATAAAAATTTCGTCCTCGAAATTTACTTACCGAACAAATCTGGGTAACAACTATGCATACTAGCTTCCGTTTCCCACGTAGATTCTCGCTCGGTTTGATTCGACCACTGAACTTTAACCATTGGGATGCTTCTATTCCTCAGATTTCTAATCTCCCTAAGAAGGATCTTCTCAGGTCTCTCTTCATAGCTTAAATCCAGTGCTAAGTGAACTGGTTCAGCGGTCAATATGTGCGATGGGTGGGGTACATACTTCCTTAAAGCTGATACATGTAATACATTATGCACTGAAGATAGATGAGGCGGCAGTGCAATCCGATAGGCCAATGTTCCTACTCTATCCAGAATTTCGTAGGGACCTATGTATCTGGGACTCAGTTTTCCCTTCTTTCCAAAACGCATCACTCCCTTCATTGGAGCTACTTTCAAAAAGACGTGATCACCAACGTCAAAACGTAGTTCCCTTCGTCTATTGTCTGCATAGCTCTTTTGTCTACTTTGAGCTTCTCTCATCCTTTCGTTTATTTTTCTAACAACATTCATCGTCTGTTCTACCATATCTGGTCCTAGACCATCTCGCTCTCCTATCTCATCCCAATGAAGAGGCGTTCTACATTTACGTCCATATAGAGCTGGCGCCATCTGGATGGAAGCTTGGAAACTGTTGTTATACGCAAATTCCACCAACGGTAGTTTCAAATCCCAACTTTCTGAGAAATCTATAACACATGCTCTGAGTAAATCCTCTAAAATCTGGATCACTCTTTATGATTGTCCATTGGTTTGGGGGTGAAAGGCTGTACTGAATGTCAACTTTGTTCCCAAAGCTCGATGCAGACTTTTCCAAAATGCAGACGTGAACTTGGAATCCCTATCAGACACAATCGACAATGGAACACCATGAAGTCTGATGATTTCTTTCACATACTCTGCATACCTACTCACGTCGTAGGTTGTCTTTACCGGCAGGAAGTGAGCAGATTTCGTAAGTCTATCTACAATAAGCCAAATAGAATTATAACCTTGAGCAGTTCGAGGCAAACCAGTCACAAAATCCATGGCAATACATTCCCACTTCCACTCTGTAATGGGCAATGGCTTCAACAACCCAGCTGGTCTTTGGTGTTCAGCCTTCACCAGCTGACAAGTTAAACATTTCGAGACAAATCTGGCGATGTCTTGTTTCATCCCTGGCCACCAGTACAACTGCTGGAGGTCTTTATACATTTTAGTACTCCCTGGATGCACAGAGTATGGGGCTGTATGGGCTTCTTCCATCAAATGTGATCTCAAAGTATCCACTTGCGGCACCCAAATTCTTCCTTGAAATCTGATTACGCTACCGTCTGAAAAATAGAGGTTGCCGCGTCTTGCTTAACCCACTTATGTAGTTGCTCATCCCTCAGCTGACCCTCACGAATTTGGTCCAACAAATTTGACCTCACTGAGGTATCAGCTACGACTGAATTGCAGCTGCTGGGTACCAGCTCTAAGCCAAACTTCTCAATATCAGATGCCAAAGGTTTTCGGATGATGAGTTGTGCTAGTCCAACAGACTTTATACTTAAAGCGTCAGCAACCACGTTAGCTTTGCCTGGATGATAGCTGATCGTGCAGTCATAATCCTTCACCAGCTCCAGCCATCTCCTCTGCCTCATGTTTAATTCTTTTTGGGTGAAGAAATATTTCAGACTTTTGTGATCTGTGAATATCTCACACTTATCCCCATACAAGTAATGCCTCCAAATATTTAAGGCAAATACAACTGCTGCCAGCTCCAAGTCGTGAGTGGGATAATTCTTTTCGTGATTTTTCAGCTGTCGAGAAGCGTAGGAAATTACTCTATGATCTTGCATCAAAACAGCTCCTAATCCCAACTTCGACGCATCTGTGTAAATGATAAATTTCCCCTGATCAGACGGCATAGTTAGCACAGGAGCTTCAATCAACGCCTGTTTCAATTGCTCAAAGCTGACTTGGCAGTCGGGGGTCCATTCAAATTTGCTCAACTTTCTAGTCAACGATGTTAAGGGAACAGACATTTTCGAAAATCCCTTAATAAAGCGCCTGTAATATCCCGCTAACCCCAGAAAACTCTAACTTCTGAAACAGAGGTTGGTACCGGCCAGTCGCGAACGGCTTCCACTTTCGCTGGATCTACTTCCAATCCATCTTTGGATATAATATGCCCAAGAAAAGAAACATTTTGCAACCAAAAGTCACACTTGCTAAACTTGGCGAACAACTGCTTGTCTTTCAAAATCTGAAGCACTGTTCTCAGGTGGTTTGCGTGCTCGAGTCTGTTCTTGGAATACACCAAAATATCGTCAATAAACACAAATACAAACTGATCTAAAAAGGGTTGGAAAACTCTATTCATCAAGTCCATAAAAGCTGAGGGGGCGTTAGTAAGTCCGAAGGGCATTACCAAAAATTCATAATGACCATATCGTGTTCTAAAGGCTGTTTTGTAAACGTCTGCTGGTTTTATCTTCAATTGATGATAACCAGACCTCAAATCAATCTTAGAGAAAACTGCCGATCCCTTCAACTGATCAAACAGATCCTCAATTCTATGCAAGGGATACTTATTCTTAATCGTCAGCTTATTCAACTCTCTATAGTCTATACACAGCCTTAGACTCCCGTCCTTCTTCTTGACGAACAAAACAGGGGCTCCCCATGGTGATGTACTTGGTCGAATAAAGCCCTTGTCTAGCAGCTCTTGTATTTGCTCTTTTAATTCTTTCATATCTGATGGAGCAAGACGATAAGGTGGTCTAGAAACTGGTGCTGCTCCTGGCACTAAATCAATTGTGAATTCCAATTCCCTATCAGGTGGCAGTCCGCATATGTCTTCTGGAAAGACCTCGGGGAATTCGTTCACTACTTCAACATTTGAAAGTGAAGGTTTACTGGTAGCTACTAAATAGGATAGACTTATCAAGAATCCTAATCCTCCTTTCCTCAAACAACTCTGCGCCTTGAGAGCTGAAATAATCCGAGGGATTTTACACATCTGACCAGCCTCGAACGCGAACTAGTCTCCTCTTGGAGGTTTCACCACTACGGTTCTAAGCTTGAAATCTATCACGACTTCGTATTTAGTCAACCAATCCATTCCTAGAATTAGATCGAACTCAGGCATCGGTAAAATAATTAAATCAGCAGTAACAGAATGCCCTTGAATTCTAAGTTCTAAGTCACGAAACAAGTTATGGGATACCAGCTCTTCCCCAGAGGGCACTGTTATGCAAAATCCTATAGTCACCTGGTCTGGTCTAACAGGTAATTTCTTAGCAAAATATGCTGCTATAAATGAATGCGTAGTGCCTGAATCTATCAAAGCTAAAGAGGGAATTCCAGCGATCAAGATCTTACCCGTAGCCACTGTAGAGTCTGGATTGGCTTGCTCAGTCGTCATGACGTAAGCTCTACTCGTCACCAACTGTTTCGTCTTCGGACAGTCCTTAATAACATGCCCTGGCAATCCACATCTGTAACAAACATTCTGTACCTTTCTACAAGGACCAAGGTGGTTCTTCTGGCACTTGGGCACTGAGGTCTACTGCCAACTGCTGAAACCGCGCTAATGGGTTGCACAACCAAAGGTTTCTGCTCCTGAGGCTTCTGTTCCTGCGACCGCTGCTGATTCTTATATGGCTTCTTGGGTGATCGCTGGTCTTTCTGTTGAAAGGCATGTCTCTTCAGCTGTCGCTCTTCCACAACAGCTTTCCAATCTTGATCAGCTCTTAGACCTTGTCCACCGCTCCTCGATAATCCTTTGGTTCTACCAGCCTCACATCATGCCTGAGCGCTGGTTTCAATCCATCGACAAAATGTCACAATTTCTCCTTAGGATCAGCTCCAATCAGTGGTACAAAATAACATCCTCATTCGAACTTTCGAACATATTCCTGGACAGTCATGTCCCCTTGCTTGATCATCAAGAACTCTCTTTTCAATTCGAACCTCTTATCCTCTGTGAAATACTGTTCAAAGAACACCCGCTTGAATTCCACCCAGGGGAGATTTGTCACATCTACGATTAACTTTGCTCCTTCCCACCAGAGCATTGCATCATCCCTCAACATGTAGATCGCACATCTGGATCTTTCTAAGTCTGGCGTCTGAATATACTCAAATATCACCTCCATTGATTTAATCCAGCTTTCGACGACGAACGGATCTGTGGCGCCACTATACTCCCTTGGCTTTTGTCTTCGAAATCGTTCTTGAGGGTCATCATTGCAAGGTCCTCTACTACTGGAGGATTGACCATTGCCTCTCCCCTGCTGTTCTACCAGCAACCTTAGAAGTTGGGCAATACTAGCGTTACTATCAGGACTGGGTTCATCTTCAGGGGCATTCCTCCTCCCTCTTCCCCGGCCAGATATCTTAATCTATATCCCGTAATCCACCACATAAGAACATCAGAACATGCAAGAATAAAAAATACATGCTCTAAAACATAAAAGAATACTCACTGCCCCGAAGAGACGGTCGATGAAATCTGTTCCAGCAAGGAGTGCGTGTGTTTATCTCTGGACCATGCTCTGATACCATGTTTGTGACGCCCAAACCCCATGGGAGCCACAGAATCAAGGAAAAAGGAATGAAAAGGAAATAGAGGGGCTGAAATAATAAATTAAGCAAGCTGTATTGCCTTGCTCAAAATAAAATCAAAGTACAACCGTTGGCGCCAAGAATTTAAATCAGATTTCATTACAATTCCGTAGTACAAAATGCGAAGTCGCGATATTACAACTACTGAACTCTATTTGAATTCATCTTTGTTGTAACGGATCTCAATACAGATTTGACTAAGATCAAAGACAACAAAAATAGCTAGTACAAAATGAACATCGCGGAAACGCAGGCCTTTGATAAATACTAGCACGTCGCTACTGGTTCAAACTCCACCTCCCATCTGCTCCGGCGCGGACTCACCTGCACCAAGAAAACTAGTGAGCCTAGGGGCTCAACAAGCAAAACTGAGAGTAACAAAACACAATATATGCAGGCGCAATACATAAGACATCATAGTTTAAAGGAATTCATAAAACATCGTTCGTCGTAAACGTTTGTTCTGGGAATAAAATCAAGTCCCAGCGTTATCATTTTCGTTAGACTTATGGCTCAGAAGCTCTACTTAGGTCCCGTTGCACTCGATCGAATGACTACTGATATCAGTTACAATATGGTGAAATCTCACCCAATATGAAGGGGCAACCGACCCTCTCGTCTGCTGCTCGCCCTTCCAATTTGGACCGTCTGTTATCTTTGCCATAAATCCTAAAGTCTGAACATTTTCTTCCTTTAAACATCTACTGAACGGAATCAGATCTTAACATCAGGGTTCACTTCATTTTAAATAATTTTCCCTCAAAACATTTTTTTTTCACTGAGCATCCAGTTGAGACATAGGAAATCAGTTGTTGGAATAAATGGTCGTTGGATACAACCAGTCGTTGGGTACAACCAGTCGCTGGAAGGAATCAGATGTTTGGTACAACCAGTCGCAATAAATAGGAACCAGTCGCAATGAATATGAACCAGTAGCAAGATAGGAACCAATCGCAACATAGGAACCAGTCGCAATGAATAGGAACCAATCGCAACATAGGAACCAGTCGCAACATAGGAACCAGTCGCAATGAATAAGAACCAGTCGCAACATAGGAACCAGTCGCAATGAATAAGAACCAGTCGCAACATAGGAACCACTCGCAATGAATAGGAACCAATCGCAACATAGGAACCAGTCGCAATGAATAGGAACCAGTCGCAACATAGGAACCAGTCACAATGAATAGGAACCAGTCTCAATGAATAGGAACCAGTCGCAACATAGGGACCAGTCGCAACATAGGAACCAGTCACAATGAATAGGAACCAGTCTCAATGAATAGGAACCAGTCGCAACATAGGGACCAGTCGCAACATAGGAACCTTTAGAAATGAACAGTGCAACTACTGAATTTACAACGGAATTATAACATCAAAACGACAACCACGCTATCAGTTATTGTTTATCAAACCAGACTTTATACTGATTCAACTAAAAACTACCGAATACATAACATAGGAACCTTTAGAAATGAACAGTGCAACTACTGAATTTGACTTGGTGTTATAACATCAAAACGACAACCACGCTATCAGTTATTGTTTATCAAACCAGACTTTATACTGATTCAACTAAAAACTACCGAATACAT
>KV012556.1:5487-24715 GCA_001598015.1 Dorcoceras hygrometricum | reverse complement strand
TTACGCTTAACCAATGGCGGGACGACGAGGTTAAAGCTCGATGCTATGTGATGGCATCGATGTCCAACGAAATGCAATGGCGCTTTGAGAAGACAAAGTATGCTTCTGCCATACTCTTTCATCTCAAGGAACTGTACGAGGAGAACTCTCGACATGAGAGGTTCACGGCTGTCAAGGAGCTGATGACGAGCCGCATGAGCCCTGAGGAGCTGATTACGCTTAACCAATGGCGGGACGACGAGGTTAAAGCTCGATGCTATGTGATGGCATCGATGTCCAACGAAATGCAATGGCGCTTTGAGAAGACAAAGTATGCTTCTGCCATACTCTTTCATCTCAAGGAACTGTACGAGGAGAACTCTCGACATGAGAGGTTCACGGCTGTCAAGGAGCTTATGACGAGCCGCATGCGCGATGGGACTTCGATCAACGAGCATGGGGTTCGTATGATTGGGCTCGTTGAAAAGCTGTCGGGCCTTGATATCGCACTTCTACACGAGCTGTTGGTGGATGTACTTCTCCTCTCGCTATCCGCTGCATTTGACCCCTTTGTGGTCAACTTCAACATGAACAAGCTGGAAGCCACCCTCGAAGAGGTGGTTAACATGCTTGTAGTGTTTGAAGGGACCATAAAGAAGGACAAACTCGTCCTCCTCATGGGCTCTTCTTCCTCTGCGAAGAAGGGGCCCAGACGCAAGAGCAAGAAGCGTTCTGCTCCTGCGAAGGAGGAAAAGTCCGCCAAGAAGCCAAAGGCAAAGGCTTCTAAACCAAACAAGAGCGAGGATGTTTGCCACCACTGCCACAAGGCTGGGCATTGGAGGAGGAACTGCAAGGAGTACCTCGAGTAGTTGCGAACTGCAAAAGGTATGTTCTACATTGAAATAAATATATCTCTTAATTCGACTTCTTGGGTACTTGATACCGGATGTGGATCTCATATCTGCAATGATTTACAGGGGATGACAAGAAGCCGACGTCTTAGAGAGGGTGAAACCCACTTGAGGCTTGGAAATGGAGCAAGAGTTGCTGCAGTAGCTATAGGAGATGTTTATTTATTTCTGTCTTCTGATTTTAAGTTCCCGAATTAATAAAGAACATTATTTCTGTTTCTATGCTTGATAGTGATGGATATTCTTGTATGTTTGCTAATTCGATTTGCAATATTTACAAGAATGAATGTTTAATTGGAATTGGGGAACGCGAAAACTATTTATACACCTTAAAACTAAAAGACGTTCCAACTCGCGATGTCGAAGCACACACAACAACAATTAAAAGGAAACACGATAACTTGAACCCAGCACAACTTTGGCACGCTAGTCTTGGTCATATTTCTCTAAGCAGGATGAAAAAGTTAGTTAGGAGTGACCTGTTTGATATGTCAGACATTAACTCCCTACCGACTTGTGAATCTTGTCTTAAGGGAAAGATGACCAAGCAACCCTTCAAGGACAAGGGTGAGCATGCTCAAGGCCTATTGGATTTGATCCACACTGATGTGTGCGGCCCGTTTAGTATTGGTACTAAATATGGTCACACATACTTCATCACCTTTACCGACGATTACTCTAGGTATGAGTACTTGTACTTCATGAAACACAAGTCTGAATCCTTTGAAAGGTTCAAAGAATTCAAGGCTGAAGTAGAAAATCAATTAGGCAAAATTATTAAAGCACTTCGATCTGAACGAGGTGGTGAATACTTGAGTGCTGAATTTCAAGACTATCTAAAAGAGAATGGGATTCTCGCACAGTGGACCCCTCCGGCCACACCACAGCTCAATGGTGTAGCGGAGCGTCGTAATCGGACCTTGTTGGACATGGTTCGATCTATGATGAGCTTCACTGAACTTCCTACCTCGTTTTGGGGCTATGCGCTCGAAACGGCGGTAATGTTGTTGAACAATGTCCACACCAAGGCAGTGGATAAGACCCCATATGAGATATGGATGGGCAAACCACCCAAGTACTCATTTATGAGTATTTGGGGATGTCCTGCTTACGTGAAGCAGACAGTGGGAGACAAGCTGGATACGAGATCCATCTTATGATACTTCATTGGGTATCCAAAAAATTCCATTGGATACTACTTCTACTATCCCAGCAAAACAAAAGTGTTTGTTTCTAGGAATGCCACATTTATGGAAAGGGAATTTTTACTTGATAGAAAAGGCAAAATAGTAGACTCGAAGAGGTTCAAGATCCAATCGAAGTACCAGGTGAGTCTCCCGTGAAGGATATTCTTAAGTACTTGCGAAGGACTAAGAATATGTTCATGGTCTATGGGGGTGGGACTAAGAATATGTTCATGGTCTATGGGGGTGGGACTAAGAATATGTTCATGGTCTATGGGGGTGGGACTAAGAATATGTTCATGGTCTATGGGGGTGGGACTAAGAATATGTTCATGGTCTATGGGGGTGGGACTAAGAATATGTTCATGGTCTATGGGGGTGGGACTAAGAATATGTTCATTAAGTACTTACGAGGGACTAAGAATATGTTCATGGTCTATGGGGGTGGTGAACTGAAACTGGAAGGCTACACTGATTCTAGCTTCCAGTGTGACGTGGATGATTCGAAATCAACCTCTGGATTTGTATTCATGCTCAATGGTGGTGCTGTCTCTTGGAAGAGTTCCAAGCAAGACACCATCGCGGATTCAACCACTGAGGCTGAGTACATCGCAGCATCATCTGCTGCTGAGGAGGCCGTTTGGATAAGGAATTTCGTCCAAGAGTTGGGCATCATTCCTAATGGAGTTGGTCCAGTCCCGGTGTACTGCGACAACACGGGTGCCGTTGCGCAAGCAAAGGAGCCTAGGTCTCACCAAAGATCCAAACACATACTGAGGAAATACCACATAATCCGGGATATTGTGGCTAGAGGTGACATAGCAGTTGAGAGAGTCGCCTCTGCAGACAACATTGCTGATCCACTTACGAAGCCCTTGCCTGGACCGTTGTTTGAAAAACATCGCGAAACAATGGGACTGCGTCTGATGAGTAGTTGGCTTTAGGGCAAGTGGGAGATTGTTAGAGTAGATGCCCAACTAGCCAACTTGTGTCATGTGGGTTTATAGACTCTTGTATGAAACAATCTCTATATATGATATTCGCATTTATTTATATGGAATTATTTACTTTCATTGTGTTGGATAATGATTAACAATTGCGTTGAGTAAAGACCTAGAATACACCGAAGTGTATGTTAGATGTGATAGTGGGTATGACGGCTATCATGAAACACATCTAATAGTCACTGTGTATTCTGAACATGTTCCTAGTCGATTGGGCCGTCAAAATGAGGATAAGGCCGCCCGAGCTAGAGAATAGTATCTGCGATGCGAAGTACCATGTTTCATTGGTAGGGAACATTGTGATGTTCTGAGCATGCAGATAGATAGTGACCTGGTGATCTATCGAACTACCCTCGTTCGGACTTTCCAAGTGGTTACCATTTGTTGAGTGGATAAGTCCGAGGTCTTGGTTGTACTGATTAGTCCTCACGACTCGAAACGTCATTAAGACTCTACATGATAGGCGTCTCACTTTGACCCGTTTTCCGACTCTCTTGGGATCATAAGGCGTCGGGATTGGGTGAGACCCCGATGCATGTAGGAGTCGATGCATCGTTGTCGAGGATTCACCGCTCGCAGACATGCATGGATATCCTATGCTATCTGAGGGGATAATAGTGTATAAATCTCTGGCCAGAGTACTAGAAGTGTTTTAGGTAAATGTGTTTACCTAGTTACACTCGCGATGTCACTATTCGATCTCCAAGATGTACGCATAGCTATCGGATTTATAGCGACTCTCGATTTATCAATGGTCGTTGATCTGATTGGGATATATGGATTGAAAGGACCGTACTGTACGCTAACCACGACCAACTGGTTCTTGCAGGCACTATAAGTGATACCTAGGGGATCATGGGGCGATGTTGCTAGACGCTATTACCATGATCCGATGGGCAAGTCCGGAATTGTGATTCCGGAGCCACAATGGTTGTGGGCCCACGGCTAGCTGTATCCCTGAACCATTGAGGGTCACACAAGTACTGGATTCGAGATTAGATCATAATATTTAGTTTTGGAAACTGAGTCGATCCGTCCGATCTGATCGACGATCGGAGTTACGATGAAGTCACGGTGATAGGGTTGAACTGAATGTTCACCCGTTGGACCCGGGCCCGTTGGGCCGGTCCAAGATTATGACTAAGTCTATTTAATTAGGCTTGTAGACTTCATAACAAATTGATTAGAAAAAACCCTAACCCTAAGCTCTTGTAGCCGCCGCCTCCCTCCTCACAAAAGCCTCGCCGCCGCCGCCCGGTGCACGCCGCCGCCGCCACCGCCACTTCGTCGGAATTTGTTCCGGCCAACCTTGACGAGGAGAATCCGTCCGCGCCGATCTCGTCAGGCCTTCTAGTGCAGGCTGACGAAGGAATCCCGTCTCCGGTCGTGGACCTGATTGACGTAGTCTACCGCAATCTACCGTGAAGTGCCGATTTCCTCGAGGAACTGGTCGGAGCCAGGCACAAGTTGCCAGCAAGGTATTCTACAAAACACCCTATGAATGTCATATATTTGTTTATTGTTTTTATTGTATTGATCGTCTCCCGGCATTGTTTTTGTTCTTCCGCTGCCTCGCCGGGAGGCGTGATCCGGATCCGCCGCGGCTTCCCAACAAGAACTTTGCAACTTTACGATGAAATAGAAACCTGAAATGCTCAGAGTTTTAAAATAACATCAACATCTTCAACATCCACTCCGAAAAATACATTTTTGAGTTCCAAACATAACCCACTGTGAACCCGAACATTAAACATTCATATCAATATCAGCAGAACATGAACAAAGGCTGATATTAAACATAACTTAGGCAAGAATCATGAAACAAAACGAGAACAATACATATGCTTTCATGGCATAGCAAGAATCAGATTTACTTGCCTCAATAAGAAGAAATCACGAGATATAGCAGGTCACGAACAGAGAGTCCTCCCGAGCGCGACGATAAGCTTCCTATTTCTTTGATGCAAAAATGAGTATTTTCTTGCAAAGGAATGAACTTATAGCTCACAAGGACAACGGCACGGGGGTCTGATTTGCAACAGGGAGAAATACTTGAGTAGGCATGGTAAACCATGCGTACTTCAGAAAATTTTACTTAAAATTCCCTGTCAATATTTTGATTTGTAAAAGTACTACCCAAAATCTGAAACTTAACCATTACCCCATCCAACATCATTTTATTTGTAAAGTTTGAAAATTGCTTAGCCATGCTCGGGTGACAGCTGATCGGATCTCTGCACCTTATGAAATCTGAAAATTAGAAACCAGCTATTCGAACAAATAAACAATGCTGAAATCTGAAACTAGAAATGGGTCCTCGAATTATAAGGATTTAGAATTATACCGGATTCCATCATAACTCCCAAGCACGCTTTACTTTGGAGTTATGATGGAATCCGGTACATTACTGTTGGTATGACCGCACACACAAGGTAGCGTGCAACCAATTGCTTTTTATCTCGGATTCAAGAGCAGCGTCCCATGTATCCGATAAAGAACGGGCATAACTTTTGATCCGTTGACAGTTGTGGGAGCTTCAGCTTACTCGCACGAAGCTCTATCCGAGATCTACTAGGGCACTCCTTGGTTAAAGAGCATTGACGCTCGAATTCTAACCCAAGGATCGACTTCCAAGCCATTCTTCCTCAATGACCTCGGAAGAACCTCGTGTGGAAAATCGAAACGGTGTTTCACCCTCGTTCCTGGTTTCTACAGATTCTCCCTCGATGTTTGTATCATGACGCGCTTCTATATGCACGGTAAGATCGCGACTGAGAGTCTCTCGAATGTAATAACGAACATGGAAAAGGGAAATAGTCGCGCAAAAAGGGTGCAAATGAGGACTTCCTAGGGGGTCACCTATCCTATTATTGTTCTCGCCCAAGCACGCTTTACTTCTGAGTTCTGAAGGGATCAGGTGCATTAGTGCGGATATGATCATAACCCACAAGGTATCACGCAACCAATTGCTTTTGATTTTAGGTTCGTGGGAAGAGGCCCATGGACCCAACAAAAACGGGCGTAACTTTTGATCCGTTGACAGCTGTGGCAGCTTTAGCCTACTCGTGTGAAGCCCTCTTCGAGATTTAGGGGCACCCTGGTCAAAGAGAGATTGACGCCTGAATTCCAACCTGGAGACCTTCTTCCGGGACATTCTTCCTCCGATGGTTGAAAGACCACGGCAGCACCTCGTGCGGAAACAAAAACGGCATTCACCCTCATTCCTGGATTTTACGGATTCTCCCTCGATGCGAGTATCGTGATGCTCTTCTATATGCGTCGAACGATTGTGAACGAGAGTCGCCCGAAGGTAATAACGAACATGAAAAAGGGAAATATACATGCAAAAGAGGGTGCAACATGAGGACTTCCCATGTGGTCACCCATCCTAGTACTGCTGCCCAAGCATGCTTTACTTCCGAGTTCTGATGGGATTCGATTCATTAGTGCTGGTATGATATCACCCGCATGGTAGTGCACAACCAATTGCTTTTTATGTCGGATTTGTGAGCAGCGACCCATGGACCTGACAAAGAAAGGTTGTAATACGTTGCCAACTGCGGGATCTTCAGCCCACTCACGCGAAACTCTCTCCGAGATCTATTGGGGCTCACCCTGGTCAAGGAGCATTGACGCCCGAATTCCAACCCGGAGACCGAATTCTGGGCCATTCTATCCGATGGTCGAAGACCGCGGCAGCACCTCGTGCGAAAATTGAAACGGCGTTTCACCCTCATTCTTGGTTTTTACGGATTCTCCATCGATGCGATTCCAACCCGGAGACCGAATTCTGGGCCATTCTATCCGATGGTCGAAGACCGCGGCAGCACCTCGTGCGAAAATTGAAACGGCGTTTCACCCTCATTCCTGGTTTTTACGGATTCTCCCTCGATGCGAGTATTGTGACGCGCTTCTATATGGACGGGACGATGGCGACCGAGAGTCACCCAAAGATATTACCGAACATGGATAAGGGAAATAGCCACGCAAAAGGGGGTGCAACACGACTTCCCACGGGGTCACCCATCCTAGTACCATTATCGCCCAAGCACGCTTTACTTCTGAGTTCTGATGGGTTCAAATTCATTAGTGATGGTATGATCGCACACGCAAGGTAGCACATCCACTTGGTTTTTATGTCGGATTCATGAGCAACGGCCCTGTGATCCCAACGAAGAAATTTTCGATCCGCTGATAGCTGCGTGAGCTTCAACCAACTAGCGTGAAACTCTCTTTGAGATCTACTAGGGCGCACCATGGTCAAGGAGCGATGACGCTCGAATTCCAACACGAAGATTGAATTCCAGGCCATTCTTCCTTCGATGGTCGAATGACCATGGCAGCACCTCATACAGACACCAAAACGACATTTCACCCTTATTCCTGGTTTTTATGAATTCTCCCTCGATGCGAGTATCATGTCGCGCTTCTATATGCATGGGACGATCACGACCGAGAGTTGCCCGAAGGTAATAATGAACATGGAAAAGGGAAATAGCCGTGCACAAGAGGGTGCAACACGAGGACTTCCCATATGGTCACCCATCCTAGTACTGCTCTCGCCCAAACATGCTTTATTTTTGAGTTCTGATATGATCCGACGCATTAGTGCTAGTAAGATTACACCCGCAAGTAGTGCGCAGCCAATTGTTTTTTATGTCAGATTCGTGAGTAGTGGCTCGTGGACCTGGTAAATAACGAGCGTAACTTTTGATCCGTTAACAGCTCCGAGAGCTTCAGCCTACTCGCACGAACTCTCTCCAAGATCTACTAGGGTGTGCTCCGGTCAAGGAGCGTTGACACCCGAATTCCAAATCAAAGACCGAATTTCGGGCCATTCTTCCTCCAATGGTCGAAAGACCACGACAGCACCTCTTGTGGAGAATCGAAGCAGCATTTACCCTTGTTTCTGGTTTCTACGGATTCTCCCTTGATGCGATAATCGTGAAGCGCCTCAAAATGTGCCGGATGATCACGTGATTGCTCGAAGGTAATAACGAACAAGGAAAAGGGAAATCATCATGTTGATGAGGGGTGGGAGCTACTCTCAAGAGAATCTCAGTGCAACCGAAAAAACCTCACGGTGGATAATCGAGGATACGCAATCCACCGACACCTCAAACATTTTATTTTCAAAATGAAAAGGAATCAGCATGCTGGTACTATCCATCAATCGGTTCTCAAAGAATTCAGGCTCAATATGGTATGCGTGTATGCTAGACAGATCCAGCTCACAATAAATGAATATAAATAATACATAAGCAATTAAAACAGAGAACCAATAATGAACTGCACGGCTAGACAACTTTAGCCAGCCCTATACACGGCAGTACACACACATAGCCAGGCAAGACAGATCGCACAAAGCACATCAGCTCACACACGAATGGAAATATTCTCATGCTGATATTAAAGCTGCAAATATAAGCTCACTTGTACCTTCCTCTGAGAAACTAATACCTCAACAGATCACCCAGGAGAACATAAAAGTTGTTCATGCATGAGAACACAGCTCCAACAACCTGCTCAGATATGCTGCTATACTAGCTCACCAAGAAACTCAACAGAAGCTGCCTGAAAGCTCAAATCCCAGCGCTCAAAAGAACGGAAGAACTACTGGCTGGAAATCGCGAAAGAAAATGAACACTGCAACTACTTCGCACTTCCTCGACAAGTCGACCCAAGGCTCCAAAATGGTACCAATCGAGATATCTTAAGGAGACGAGCTCAACGTCACCAATCTTGCTCCAAACGACGGCTTTAATCGACGAAAAACAAAGGAAATTGAGTACGATGAACAGTGAGGGTTTTCGGGAACAGTATACGTATCGAAGGCTCTTTGGAAAGAAGATAAGAAATATCGGGTCTAAAATTGGCTAAGTGTTGGGATTTATAACGGTATACACAGTCAAAGTCAAAGCCAATTACTAAGTCCCAAGATCTGCTACAATACCATCGACTAATCCAGATCTGAGCGCTACACCTAATTTGACTACCTCCAAACGACGTCGCACATGAGTCCCGCTCAAGACAACCAGCTCACATCAAAGCTGATACCAGCTCTGGCACATACCAGCACACTGCTTCCCAAAGCTGGTACGCACAGCTGCTCACTCTCGCTGAATAGATTTCGCCCCACCAGCTGCACATCCAGATCACACCGCCAGCACATAACACCGCTCAGCTTACCGGCAACCAGCATCAAATCTGGTATTCACGAAACGACGTTGCATCGATTTTACTCAACCAGTGTCAGGCCTCGTGCACACATCAGAGTAAAACCACGCAAACACAAACGGAAGCTACTAAAAAGTGGTTAAAATTTTTGCTTTTGGCCTGACTGAAAGATAACATAATTTAAAATACAAGATACTCAAAATAATCCCAGTTTATAAATCTACAACAACACAAATATTCAAGTACAACAAATGCCCAACGGCTGAATACAACACAAGTACAGATGGTCTACCAACTATATAAGACTAAGCATCACACGAAGTGATAACAGTGTATACAAATACTATATATAACTGGGACACTCTAACCACCTCCTGTGGCACCACCAGCTGGATCATAACCTCGACCAGCTGCGAAACCTGGAAAACCTGAACAACAGACAGGCAAACAAACACAACAGCCCCAGAGGGACCTAGGGGTTAAACCCCAGTACGGAGAGCAACTATAAAACAGCAATGAATAGCAAAAGATATAATGCTAATGCTATGCATGAGGGAAAATGCAACAGCCGAAGGCTACAACCAAGAAAGGGAGCCAAAGAATTCAACAGCTGACAACAGATTCTGCGAAGAATGGTTAGTGGCCACTAGTGTGTGTACAAGCACAAGGGAATTACCCGCTCATATTTACACCACACCTGAATACCAGATGCATCAATAACTCAACCTGCTGTTGCCCAACCCATGAACTGTGGTAGTTAACCACTCGGCGCATGAGGGCTAACAAACCAGCAGGGAGATGAGAGTGCGGTATTTCCGCTCGCCCTCGCATCCTGGTAAGAAACAGAGCAACAACAAAGCACGGCTACAATAGCTGAATGGAAATGATCATGCGTATGCAATGCAACAGCTGAACAACATATACAACAACAAGCAATGCACACAGAGCAATCAAACATAATATCCATGCCAATTCCAGTCGTAATACAAGCTCAACATCCGTACCTCACCAAATTCTGAGCTATAATTACCACACACAGCTGCTACAATCAAGTCCGAGCAACACAGATCTGTCACCTGCTATAACAACACAAGCCACTGATCAAAATCCGAAACGTAAAATAACAGCAGCTGGGAGCTACAACTCCACCAGCACTCATCTACCTTCCTAACTCAACGGAAAGCTCTAACGAAGCTTAAAGGTAGCATCTTTACTTACCATAACGAAACTACTGGCACGGCAGGGAACACTTATGCTAGCAAACTACACAAGGGAGGTGGCTGAGCGATCCTGCGATCCTCTTCCAGCTCCTCCAAAGCCTTCTAACGAGGTATAGAATGAAGCTCCTTAGCGAGAGGAGTCCAACGCTACCACTCTCACTCTCGTCGGAGTTGTCTACCATCGGAAATTAGGACGGATAAGGTTACCGTGAACAGTAACTAGGGTTCGCGACAAGATTTGCTATCGGGAAATATTTCTAAGTATGAGATCTGTTAAACAATCGAAGACCAAGTCTTCTCTTAAATACACTACTCAAACAGCAGATAGAAACAGGAACAGATCCACCGACAAAATCAGTTGTCACAACTAATATTCCCAACCAGCAGCTGAGATCTCGCATCAGCTTTTGCCTATCGTTAATATATTAACCATCAGTTGAATCTTTCAAACAACGCTAAAGCTAAACGGCGTCGCACCAACTTAACCAAACGAAGTCGTAGAGGGACACGTCACCTTGCTACCAACAGCTAATTCACAAACCAGCAGTCACAACGCATGAGATATCTTAACAGCTGATGTCTATCATTAACCAACAGCTGATACAAAACGCTCCACTCAAAACGCTGTCGTTCCAACTTATCTAAACGACGTAGTTTCGCTATCCGATACAAAACACGTTAACGAAACCAACAGCTGGTGCCTGCTCACAAAACGTCGTCGCTTCAAAGTCCCTTAGCGCTCTCTGCTGATCATCGCAAATAACATACCAACAGCTGATCACTCGCAACAGCTGGTCTCTCGCAACAGCTCGATACGTGCTAATACACCAACGTCTGAAATCCACGTCAGCATTGCTGCTGCTTCCTACCAACACGCAACGTCTGAAATATCAACAACTGTCGCGATCACTCAACGGCTGATCCCACTACTACTGCTGCTGATTCCAACACTAAGGCAAAAATCGATGTCTACGCCAAACACATCGACCAACAGCTGGTCCAAACCCGACCAACACCTGATTGTGAAACACATGTCTCACATCTCTCCCCCACTAAAACACGATTTCGTCCTCGAAATCAAACTCGGGCAACAACTGAACTCACAACCAAGAGTTCAAGATAACTGAGCAAACAATTATTCAAATCTGATGCAAAACTCACGCAAACAAATGCGGCCACTCACGTTGCATCTTCTCTTCCATCTCCCAGGTAGCTTCTTCGCTACCATGTTTGCTCCATTGAACCATCACCAAGGGATTGGTTTTATTCCTCAGCTGCTTCTCTTTTCTATCTAGGATCCGCAAGGGATACTCAACGTAACTCAATGTCTGATCTAGCTCAACCTCGTCAGTTCTCAACACATGAGACGGATCTGGCTCGTACTTCCTCAACATGGAAACATGAAAGACATCATGTAGAGAAGAAAAATCTGGTGGCAACAACAGCCGATACGCCAAAGGGCCAATCCTCTCAACAATTTCATACGGACCAACATAATGAGGGGCTAACTTTCCCTTGTGTCCAAAGCACAAGACACTGCAAAACGGAGAAACTTTAAGGAAAACGAGATCACCAACCTGAAACTCTAGAGGTCGACGCCTCCTATTTGCATAACTGTCTTGGCGATCCTGGGCAGCTTTCATCCGCTGTCGAATCAGATCCACATGATCCTTCATCTGCTGCACATATGTAATGTTACGACTGATTTATGAGCCATGTTTTACGATCATCCATGCATGCATGCCTTAAAGCAATTTTTTCGATACATATGTGCTTGAATGTGGTTTTATTGTACGTACTTTGTTATTAAAAGATAGAACATGCTGGGCCTTTAGGTTCACTAGGTTTAAATGGTGCAAGTGAGCCTGCGGATGATTTTATCCCGATCGGTGACGAGGACCTCTGAGCGCCTGCTGCAGCTGCTACCCCGTTACCACGTCTTATGTTTTCTTTGATGAGACATGTTAAGATTCCGCATTTTATTTACTCTGATTTTAAGACAAAATGAATGATTTAATGTTTTTGAGATATTTATTTATTCATGTTTTAAAATGATGTTGAGGAAAGTTTTCGTGGACGAACTATGTTTTCTTTTAATAATTTTTATTTCGCACTTTATTTAAAAAAGAAATTTCTAGATTACGGTTCATTTCAGTTAGTATTAGCGCGGAGGTTCTGGTGGGGTATTAGCCTGCTGCGTGGAGCTCAGAAGTCGCACTGCCAGTCTGTAAGTTTAAGATTTCTACGATTCATATTTTTGCATGATGCATGTTACTGTATGAGTTTCACCTTAAGAGTTTAAGAGAGTTAGACGCTTAGTCATGCACTTAGATTACGTGAAAGGATTTTGTGTGCCGGTGTGCCTCCCAGACGTGCTAGGGACCAGGAGGATGACGATGCACCTCCTCCTCCTCCCCCACCTCCGCAGTTGACGCCATATGAGAGGGCTAGCATGGACATGCTAGCCGGGAACACTAGGATGCTTGAGAGACCGTCAGAGCGTTCTAAGAAGTCTCATGAGGAGGACGTGGCTGAGTGGTTCCGCAAGCAGGGACCCAAGGAATTTGCTGGGTTGAATCTAAGTAGAACTGTTAGACCTTCTAGGAATGATTTGAGAACTTAGACGGATAGGACTAGCAAACCTAGAAATGTTTTATGCATCTAAATTGCATATTGGAATCTAGATTGATTGTAAACGCGTGCCTGTGTGACGTTTCGATTTTAGGAGAGATCTGTGTTCTAGGTGTCACTACCCTTGCCTTGTTAGATTTAGGGGCTACTAGCTCGTTCATCTCGAGTGCGTTCATTCAGAGGATGGGTATCACTCTGGAGAGCTTGGGTGTGGCTCTCGCAGTGACGATTCTGTCAGGAGAGGAGATATCGGCGGCAAGTGTGGTTCAGGGATTGGTGATGATGTTCCAGGATCATGCTGTTAGGGCCAGATTGATTGTTTTGCCGATGTCAGGATTTGACCTCATTCTAGGGATGGACTGGTTGACCGAGTATGGAGCAGTGATTGATTTCCAACAGAGGTCAATGACGATCAGGCCGCCAGGGCAGGAGACTTTTCTCTTCGAGGCAGCGACGAGGAGACCGCGGAAGCCTAGGTTTATATATTTTCTACAGGCCAGGAAGCTTGTTGAGCTTGGATGTCAGGCGTTCTTAGCCAGTGTTACCACTTCAGGAGATTCATCAGGCCCCTCACTGTCTGAGGTGGAGGTAGTCAGGGACTTTGCAGATGTTTTCCCTAATGACGTTTTGGGAGTTCCATCGGAGCGAGATGTGGATTTTTCGATTGGGTTAGCACCAGGTACAGTTCCCATCTCTAAGGCACCGTACCGATTGGCTCCTACAGAGCTGAAGGAGCTGAAGGAACAGATTCAGGAGTTGATTGACAAGGGATTCATTTGCCCTAGATTTTCTCCATGGGGCGCACCAGTACTGTTTGTTAAGAATAAGGACGGCAGTATGAGGTTGTTCATCGACTACCGGGAGTTGAAACGAGTTACAGTGAAGAACAAGTACCCATTCCCTGTGAGACCCGAAAGATTTTTGGATTAATTAAGCTAATTAATCGGGTTTAGTAATGACCAGATTTGGCGTGAGCAAATCTGGTATAGGCCAACTTTGAGCTGGTATGCTTGGTGAGCGTATCGGGTCTGTATGCGTGTGTCTCGAAATAGCTCTGGACAGTTGGAGAGTTCTGAGAGGTGGTAATTAGATTTGGTTAGTTGATAAGTGCTGGTTGGTGACTTCGGTTTTGGCGCTGGTTGATGATAATCAAGGCTGGTGGTCAAATCTGTTTGTCACAATCCATTTTGGGTGCGCTAGTTGAATATCCTGCACGGGTAGCGAAGCGACGTCGTTTGGGAGAAACCAGATTTGAGGTGCGTAAGTTGCTAGTATTGTGCGGACCGGCTTGGTTTGTAATTTGGTGTAGACCGGTTCCGAGTTGTCTAGATCGGAAGGCAGTGCGACGATGTTTAGGGTATCAGTGAACGCTGGTTAGTACTTATGTGAGATCTGGTCATCCAGATCTGGATTGCGATGCGACGCCGTTTAGCGATAGCAGATTTGGTGCTAGCGGGATGACGTGTACAAGTTCGGAGTGGACTTCTGTGAGACGTCGTTTGGAGGAATCTCAAATCTATTTGGCTTAGGGTCCAGATCTAGGGGAGTACTCAGATCTGAGTTGGTACCAGCTGTGAGCCTGTGTTGTCGGTGGCTACTGTTCATCAATTTGGGAGACTTAAGTTGTTTATATAGAGGACTTTGGCTGTGGTCTCGCCATTATCTTTCCCCGACACTTAGAAGATATTTCTTCCCGTAAGCTTAATCTGTCGCGATACCCTAGTTACTGTTCACCGAATCTTATCTTCTCCGATTGTCGACGGCAGACAACTCTGATTGGAGCAAGAGTAGGAGTGATGGGTTCCTCTTGCTAAGGCGCTTCTTCTTATACCTCTTTCGAAGACTTGGGTTACTCAAAGAGAATCGTGAAAGGAGCTATCTTGTGTAGTCTGTTAGCATTTCGAGCATATTTTTTCTTCTGTTCAGGTAACGCTTTGAGTAAGTGTTAGATTCTACCTTGCGCTTCGTTTAGAGCTATTTTTTGTGCTTGAAGGGTAGGACAGAGATGGTTGAGCTCGTAGCTCCCAGTTAGAGTTTCTGTGCGTAGTTTCCCTGAGCTGATTGTTGTTGTTTGGCCAAGCAGGTGGCAGATTTGAGTTGCTCGGGACCTTTTTGTGGTAATTTTAGCTCAGAAGTTTAAGGTACGGATTTGAGCTTGTTTACAGCTTTGGGATTTGGAATGGATATAGGTGTACGCTTGCTGGTATTGCGTGTATTGTGTGCTGTGTTGTTGTTGTGGTTTACTGCTAGTCTCTGTGCTGATTAATGTAAGTTTTTGCATTGGCATACACACATTTTCCACGATTGAGCTCATATCTGTTAGCCATTGTTGTTGTTGTGCTAACCTGTTTGTAACAGGAGCTGTGTTGAGGACGAGCGGCAATACCGTGCTCCTCATCTCCCTGTTGGGTTATCTGTTAGCCGCTATGAGATGATTGGATAGCTACACGCTCTCATGAGCTTTGGCAACAGCAGGTCGAGTGATTTGATTTATGCTCTGGTACCGTGTGTAGAGACGAGTGGATAGCTACCATGCTCTCACGCACATTGTGACTACTATCTTTGTTCGATCTGTTGACAGCTGTTGAGCTGGCCCTTGAGCTCCGTTGGCTTCCTGATTCGTTTGTAGCCTTTGTATCCTGCTGTCTCATGCATAGCATGTGCATTTATATCTGTTGCTATCTATTGCTGTTTGTATAGATCTCAGTATTGGGGTGTCCCCTTGGGACTGGATTGTGTTTGTTGCCTGTGTGTTGTTTAGGTTTCCCTGTTTTCTCAGCTGGTCGTGGAGACGGCCCAGTTGGTGGTGCCCCGGGAGGTGGATAGAGTGTCCCAGTCATATGTATTGTATATATATATATATTAGGCAGTAGAGCCATCGTTGGGGAATGCCCCGAGGATGTGATGTTCTATTGCTAATTTGAAACTTATATCTGGGTGTCACTCGATGCTTGTATTTGTTATTGCATATGCTATTGTTGGTTTTCAGTTGTTGTAAAACCAGTATTTGAGTATCAATGTATTTTTAAGCTATGTTTTCTAAGTCAGGCAAAAGAGAAAAATTTTAGCTACTTTTAAATGCTTCCACAATTGTTTTATGCGTGGTTATTCTCTGTATTGAACACCGGGCCTGACATTTTTTGTATCAGAGCTTAAACTGGATAAGCTTGAATTCTTTTGATCACACTTGAGTCTAGGAACTTGGTTGCTTGTTGCATTTTCTTGACTATGTGATATATCTGCTATGTGATCTTACCATACTAGTGTTTCCTAGATGCCGCCTAGACGTAGGGGTAGAGCTACCAGGCAGATCTCTGAATGAGTTTGAGGGTCAGAATGAGGAGATGGGACGTAGTGTTCCTGTTCATAGGCGTGCTAGGCAAGTTGACGACGAGGTAGATATGTTGGCAGCCCGTGTGGATGAGATGGAACTGATCATGGAGAAGTTTCAGTATATGAATCCTCAGACTTTCGATGGTGACGAGAGTAGTTCCGATGCTGAGTTTTGGCTACAGCATATTACCGGACTGTTTGATAGAGTGCGCTGTGTTGACAAGCGCAGACTGAGTTTGGAGACCTTCCAGCTGAGGAAGAATGCAGAGCGATGGTGGAGAGGTGCTTCACGTACGCTCGAGGATACTGATATGGGGATTACTTGGGATAGTTTTTGTACTGCGTTCCGTCAGGAATATGTTCCGGAGTCTTATATGAATGCCCGGGAGCGTGAGTTTGATAACTTGGTTCAAGGAACCATGTCGGTGGGAGAGTATGCTCGAAGGTTTTCTTCTCTTCTTGCCTACGTTCCTCATGTGTCTGGACACGAGAGGGCGAAGAGGAACAAGATCTTGGAAGTGTTAAACAAGGATCTATATTCCTGGTTTTGGCGGGTTCACCTACCAGTTATGCGAACGCGATGGACAAGGCTATGGACATCAAGGAAGGGTTGAGGAACCGCAGGTCTCGGGTTTAGCCTCAAGCTGTGCAAGGTTCACGTCCCAATGTTTCAAGGGCGCAACCTCCCCAGTTTCCCCAGTCATCCCAGCAACAGCCCCAGCAGTTAGCTCAACAGTCTGGACACCACAGGTTTAGGCCTCGTGGCCATCATGTCAAGAAGAAACAGGGTTCTAGTTCTTTTGGTTCGGGCAGTTCGAGCTGCAGTAGCAGCCTGAGGGCTATATTCCGTGGTCAGTGTGGAGGCAAACACCCTACGACACAGTGTGTGGGGGTTTAGGGTGCGTGCAACAATTGTGGGCAATATGGACATTTTGCGAGAGTGCGTCCATTGGCTGGATCTTAGCACACCGCTGCCCCACCTCAGGGTCGTTCTGGGGGGTCATCTAGAGGTCGTTATTTTCCTGCTCCGAAGCAGAGGTTGGGGGAGACTCAGCATAGGCCGTTCCAGCAGCCTGGTCCTTCGCTATTTGGACAGTCTTCCAAGCCCCAGTTCTCAGGACCTCAGCATGCCCAGGTGAATGCCATGACTAGGGAGCAAGCAGAGGGCATGCCAGGAGGAGTGATTGCAGGTACTTGTACTGTCTTTGATTTTCCTGCACATGTATTGTTTGATACTGGAGCATCACATTTGTTTATAGCTGATGCATTCGTGGTTAAGCATGGTTTGCATACCACTTCTTTATGTGATGTTGTTTCTGTTGCGACTCCTGCCGACGCGAGCCTGCTCTCCCAAGGATTTTGTTGAATGGCATTCTTAGGTTTGGTGAGAATGTGTTGATAGTGAACCTGATTAGAATAGTGATGTGGGATTTCGATTGCATTATGGGAATGGACATGTTGTCTAGTTTTAGGGCCACCGTAGACTGTTTCCATGGCGTTGTGCGTTTTCGGCCCTAGTCTAGCGAGAAGTGGAACTTCTATTGTGAGGATTCAGATTTAGAGTAGTGGTTAATTTTATTGATTTGGGATTAGCCACGTGAATTTTGAGAATTTAGAGAGTCGCAGCGAAAATCCAAGAGTCAACGCGGGTCAACGGTACTATAGCTTGCGACTGGTGGAATTTGAGTTAGACAGTTACTGTAGCTTGCAGCTGGTTGAATTTTGGAATTCAGTCGTTGCGTTTGTGGTGGTTGCTGCTGGAAGCAGGCGCGCAATTGCAAGAATCAATGAGGAAATGACGCGTGGCGTTTACTGTTGCGCACGTGAAATCCAGTAGAGGAGGGTTGTGAATTGAATTTAGAAACCAGTCGCAGAGTTGGGAGACGACGTCGTTTTGATAAGTTGAAACGCTGCGTTTTGAGTGTTACGTCTGGTACCAGCCGCAAGAGATTGTTGTGAGGAATGTGTTGCGACTGGATGACCAGCTGGTGGTAGCGATGCTGACGTAACCTTTACGGCGTCGTTTGGATTAGTTGACGCGTCGTCGTTTTGAGTGATTTCGCGTAACCAGTCGATGATGTTTCTTTGGAGAGATCTGCTACCAGCTTTTGGTTGTTTTGCAAGCGATATATGTTACCAGCTGGTGAAGCTCTGCGACGTCGTTTGAGTTAGTTGGAACGGTGTCGTTTTGAGAATACGTTGTCTGGTTGTTGCGTCTGGATTTTTGTTGTGAGCAACGACTGGTTTTGTTAGTCGATTTCTACTGTTCACGTCGATTGGACTTGGTGATCAGCAGACGTTGGATTTGGGAGATTATATATAGAAGTGTTGATCGACACTTAGAATTATTGAGAACCCGATATTTCTTATCTTCTTTCCCAAACCCTCGAATAGATACTGTTCACCGTAACTTTCAATCGCCGATTCCCGTCGCTTCCAGTCTCCGTGTTTGACGATTTTGGTGGCGCTGGATTCCTTGATACTTGCTCTTTCGACTGATACTAGTTTGGAAGCCAGAGGCAAAGAATTGAGAAATTCCGAAAGTTTCTGTCGTGCCTTGTTCGAATCTGTTAGGTAATTTGAGGAAGAAAGGTACGATTGAGCAGCCCTTAGAAGCTTTGAGCGTGAACATGACTATATTTCAGTGCTGTGAAATATGTGGATTTGTTGTTATGTGTTTACATGAATCAGTTGGTGAATTGCTTGAGTTATGCTTACTGTTTTCACGTGATATGCCTTGTATGCATTATGCATTGATATTGATTGGCATACATGCATACATATTGAGC
>KV012555.1:23555-42487 GCA_001598015.1 Dorcoceras hygrometricum | reverse complement strand
AGAGGCCGTTGTTGCGTGTAGGGACTCGAATAATAGCTTGTGCCCCGCATCAGTACCTGCGGCCACAAACACTAGGTCAGAGGGCGTCGGAAGTGTGTCCGGCGTAGCCCCTCCGATGCCTAAGTCAGGCAGTGTGCGAGAGAAATATGCTGTGAGAGCGAATGAGTGAGAAAAATCGGAGATAGCGTAATGTGAGGCGTACCTGGTATTTATAGAGGGGCTAGGTAGATGAAGCGATTAGCTTGCACGTTCTGCCAAAACGTGGGTGAGGTCGTGCGCGCGTCTTCCGCATAATCCGGCCCACGTTCTCCGCCTTTTGCGGAAGTGCTTTAACACGTCGGGACAGTAAGCTCGGGAAGTATACCCGAACTGGTAGAGAGTCCTCGGGAAGCACTCCCGAGCTCTAGTAGCGTAGGTCGAGCCTATAGCATGGTGCTGATCCTCGGGAGACTCCCGAGCTATACCTGTGTCGAGGTCATGGATGAGTTGTTCTATCCTCGGGTCCCGAGGTGGTTATGGGGGACATCAGTAAGTATATGTATATCTAATACGAAACATAATTGAATACATTATTCTTATACTATATATTAGTTTGGGACTACTTTGACACAAATTAGTGTCACGGTAAAGTTTGCAATCCGAGAAATACTCCTTTTTGTGCATGAAAAATTAAATTTATGTAAAAAGAAAAAAACTGAAGATAGAAAATTTTGAATGTGGTATTAAATTTACTAATCCATTTCTATATTTAAAGCAAAGTAGATATATATATATAAAACATAGTGGACTACTAGCACACAACACGTCAAGTGACTTTAATATTATATTATTGCATGCTTACCATATTAAATAATTGTGTTTCAAAATCTAGTTGAAAATATTCTTAAACCGCCATTAGGTGATGTGTGCAATATAATAGTAATATATATATATATACATACATATAATATAGGTATTTATATATGTTACAGATGGGTCAAAACCATGACATGAGAGGTTCACATAAAGGTCAATTAATTATAGTTTTATAATAAGTTAAGATATTTTAATTATAAGATAACTATAAATTCATTATTGACATTCCACCACAGCTAGAAAACAAACATACAACACATTGAGTCGATGGCTGCGACCTAAAGCCCCTCCAAATTGACCACATTTTCTTCGGGCAAAATAATAGTCTGTTTCTTTCATTTTCTAATATCAATTATTAATTCATTGAAATCTCGAATGGTCAACTTACCAGTTCTAAAATTTTGTCTTACTACTTAAAATAAAAGTTGTCACTCCGTTTTCACATTTTTTAAAAAATTGAATTATATATATAGTATATTTATTTGGATGATACCGTAATTTGTATAGCCAACCGAAACTTAGGTGTTTTTTTTTTTTGTTTTTCTCGATTTTGGTTAGTTCCATTTTTCTGGATAAAATATTTCACATTCTCCAATTCCAGGAATTTCGAGATATAAATAGAAACAATCCAAACATTTAAACAAAAAGGAAGATATATGTATAAATACAAAATACAAGTCACAATCGGGTTGACACTTAGACCCGATAGGGGCCCATTTTGCCGATTATGGTCGCGCGTGCCCGTTGAGGGACCCTGTTTTGACCACTCTAGAACCACACGGATTCTGGTTAAGCATTACCAGATGGACTCCTTTACTCACGATTTAAACTTTTTAAATGCTTTACTTTGACTAATTACCGGCGAGTCAAATAAAAACTAATATAAAATCTCGAAGATTCTCTCTAGTTAAAGTAAATTCATTGAACGATGGTGTGATTATAAGTCGATAACTTTTTCTATATATTTTACAGCTAAAACAGTTTTTCGAAACTTTGAACGCATCATGAAAATAATTTTTACATAATCAAATTGAGGTGAATATAGAACTTTATCATAGTTTTTTATATAAAAAATTCAAGATGTTAATCCAAATCTAAATATATACAAATTCTCATTGGATCGTCTCCATGTCAATTTTATGAGATAGATCTAGCTATCTATGCCGACCAACTTGATAAGTTTAGAACAAGTTTTCGATGTAACAAACACCTCACTAAGACAAATAATTGTTTCTCCCACTATTTAGACACCCAAAAAAATTATTATAGGAAGGTAATATCTTCTAATTCTATAAAACATTCCTAGGGTTTTTATCCCACCCCAGATAATCCAACAACCCACTTAACAATAACTTGCATTTAGAACTTAAACCCGTAAAAAATGTCAACAAAAACTCTCGACGTTGAATTTTGAGTCGTAACTAAACAATTTATTAATTACGAGAGCAAAGTGAAATGATTGTAAGATTGACAGAAACCAGCACTGTCCGCATTTTTTCATGGAACAGAAGGTAACTCATGAAACTGACCTAACAAGACTTTGAATTATTTTAGGCAATCAAAGTCCACCCAATATAAATTCATCAAATCTTAACTATTTATTTATTATAAGTCAAACGAGTTATGCGTATCACTCGTTTTGATAAATGTTTAGTACCAGAAAACGTGTAGCTTTTTATCTGTTTTTCGTAATGCAATGATTTGGGTACCTCGAAGATTCACCTAGTCTAGTTTTTATAGTTTGCAAATCCTTCTCCATCCCAACTGTACCATGTTTGTTTGTTTTTTTTTATCACAGATATGTAGTCAACTGTCTATATTTATTATTTTTGTTGTTTATTTTTTCACTAATATACTCGTACTAATAACTAAATTATTTTGGACAATATGTAACTTAATTATTCTAAATGAGACGTTTGTTTGTAAACTTCACGTTTTCAATTATGCTCTTAATCTATATGAATAAACAGACAAACTTATATATTTCCGACGTGAAGAGTAATAGTTGAAGATTCGCATGCACTTGAGTCCATGAAATAGTCCTTCGGCCTTCTATTGGATCTATCTCATGACCATCGGTTTTCTGTGGTTAATATTCAAATAAGTGATTGCCTTGTAAAAGCTATTCGTGTGTGACATATTGCTATTAATATCGGTTGAGTTATTTGCAGTATGGATTCCCGATAAAAATCTCAAGGAGTCATTTGGCCAAATAAATGATTTACAATTAATTATATAAGTTTCAAAAAGGGAAAGAAGTTAATCTTTTTAGCTATAAGAATATTCAAGGTATGTAGCGTTTGACTTTATGGAAGTCTCACTTAGGCAAAAATATTGTTTGCAATCACTTGATTTTATTTGTAATACTTGAGGATAATTTTGTTGAAAACTCTCGAGAAAGAGTATGTCTCGTTTTAGACGATCTCATGAATTTTTATATGTGATGGTCCGTAAGAGTTCATATAATACTTTTAGACATTGTGCCTCTCGTATTACAGTATTAATAATCTTATCTCACTATCATGTTCGGATGAAGTATTATTTATTCATATTAATCAAATCATTACATATTTATCTCATAATATTATCCATCGTCTTCTTCTTTTTATAATATTTTTAACTTTTACAAAAATTAAAAATGTAATGTAAATTCGAAATTTAATCTACCAAATCAAATTTATTATTATTATCAAATATTATTCTCTATCCGACTAAATTCTTTTATAATAATATCATTTATTATTAATTCTAGCATATCCCAAAGAGCGTGACAAACTTGCCTAATATAGAAAAGAATAATAATTTTGTTATAAAAATAAGTTTCCATGGGTTGAGTCAATTTGGAGGAACGCTCGACTAAATTCAAATTTAAGTAATATTTTAATATAAAAAATATTATTTTTCCATGGATCTATCTGACTTACGAAATATTATCAACGAGATCGTCTCACATTTGTACTCGAGAATGGCTGGTGAAAAGAAATGTTTGCTATTGTGGTTAAATTCTTTATATATATATATATATATATAACTTTGTATTTTGACAAATATTAGTAAATCGTGGCATTTGAATTAATATTCGTGGAAATGATTAGAGTAATATCTTACGACAAATTTATTCTCAAATATTTTATACGATTTTATTTTAGTTAAGGGCTATTTGAAGTATGAGTTCATTTGGTTTGTCCTATTATAAGACAATAAACAGTTTCAAGTTGCTAGTATTAATTAGTTTGGGATAGCTTACAAAAGGTTCCTCTATTGTGTAAAGTTAGTTTAAAATTCCATTTAAAAGTCAATAATGTACTTCCTTTTTAAAAAAATTTTGTGTCCGAAACTTTGTCGAAATATTAACAAGATTAAATTTACTCTGATTTGAACCTTTAATATTCTCTTACACAAACAATGGTAAAAAAAAAAGGGTTTCACAACGATTACTTTCCCTGCTGATTGCCAACTACCTATCCTCGTAAGGAAACACGGCACAAATGTCGTTAGTCGTTACTTTACACCTGCTATTTCTTGTTCTATTTAGCGAAGCTGTTAAATATATGATTACTAAACTTTAGCCAGCATAAAATATAAATTATATTATTTCAAAGAAAATATTTTAAATTTTATACAAAGTTTTAAAATTTAAATCTAGCTTTGGCTTGTTTGAAGAATTTCAGTGGCCGAGGAAACATGATCAAGTTAAAATAGAAGGAGGAAGGTCTCTCCTCGTCACTAATCAACCAATACCAATATCGCACAAAAAGACTCGATTCAATACTTTTCATATGTACCCATAGGTCTGTGGGATTTGAATCGGATTTCTGATTAATCTTTTTTCAATTATCCTAGGATCTTATGATTAAACTTTTTAACTTCGATGTTCCATTATTATATAGGATACATTTGCTAGAATATTTTTGCCAAATTTGTAATATCTAAGTCAACCATTTTTGTTTAATTTTTCTCAAACTTCCAAAAATACTATGTTGTTGGTTTAAATTTTTAGTTAATTTACATTCATGAATTATAGCATTGTAAGTTACAAATAACGACTTTATGACACAGTATAATTATCACGAAATGACTATACAACTAAATTAGTAAGATGCTTCATGCATAATACGATAAATTCTGAAAAGATAATTGTTCTAAGTTATCAAAAGTATGCAGAAATCATTTTCAATATTTTACTTTTTACATTATCTTTAAAGTTTACAAAAAATTATCTGACAGTACAAAACGATGTAAATAAAAAAACAATCTGTAAGCAGACAACATACAAAAGAAAAAATAAGAGTAATGATAAAGATTAAAAATAATGATATCTATACATTAAGGTTGTGTTTGGTGAACTTATTATCTATCGTACCAAAACATATATTCATCTATCGTACATCAATCAAAACAATGTAAATTAACATACATCAATCAAATTAATAATAATTTATCAAAAATCAATCAAATTATTTAATAAAATTTGATGCCCCCCAAGAGCACCTCGGGACCCGAGGACCGAGCACTACGACATCAGCCTTACCTACACCATCGGAGGCGAGAGCAATCAAGCGCACGCATGGAGCTTGAGCTCGCGATTTTTAACCGAGGCCCTGCCACACGCTCGGGAATCGTCCGAGCTCCTTCGTTATGGAGAAAAGCTTGTGACCCGAGGAGACTACCTAAGTTCGGGGCCTCCCCCGAGGACCCCAACCCGATGTGTTAAAGCACTTCCGCAAAAGGCGGAGAACGTGGGCCGGATTATGCGGGAAACGTGCGCACGACCTCACCCACGTCTTGACAGAACGTGCAAACAACCGTATTCATCTGCCTAGCCCCTCTATAAATACCCCCCAGGTTTGTCTTTCAGATTCATTCACTCTCTATTGCACACATTATCACACAGATATACTTGCTCTCACACACTCGCGTTGATATCACCTGACTTAAGCATCGGAGGGGTTTCGCCGGACACATCTCCGGCGCCCTCTGACGAAGTGTTTTGTGGTTGCAGATCTCGACCCGGCGCGCGACCTTCTCTTGAATTGCCCGACGTCATCAAAGCTCTTCGGCGTAGCATCGTTTGCTCTCGGCTGAACTATTTGGCTACATCAAAATTCATAATATTATCCATCGTATCTTATTTTTTATAGTACATAATTACTTTTAGCAAATATGATCCATAAAAATCAAACATATTTTAATTTATTTATATTATCATATATTCTACTCGATTATTGTACAATGAGTTCGTATCTCCGTTTATTCTGATCACTTTTTGGAAAGCAAGAGTGATTACCTTACATGGATGAAGTCATATATAGAGTTTGCCAGTGAAAAGAAAAAAACACCAGTTTTATATTATATTTTATCTATAAATTGTCCATGTCAAAAAGAAATCAAATCTGTTATCTATCAGAAATAGAGAATAAAAACTAACATTAACACATGAAAAAAGTATGGTATTCCAAGCAAAAGTTCTCTTTTTCTCCAATTCCAATAAAATACATAAAAAAATTTCCTCTGTCTAAATACCACGAATGTCAACCAAATTCCAGTAGTTTAATTCACTGTCTGCTCCATTAACTCTTCATGTATCCATGTCTATATAAACACATCCTTCTGCGTTGAATTTACTTTCATACAAACATAATCAACCCATCTCACAGAAATTCACGTCTGGATATCCAGCTGACTTCAGCAAGAACAAGTGCTTGGCGAATCCTGGATAAACTTGCATGATTTCACAAGTGGCTATGGCCGAAGAATTTCAAGTATGCAGCGGGAACTGGTGGAATTCGCCGAGGAATCTGTTCGGCTCGTCGCCATGCTCATGGGCGGTCAACGATTTCGCCGGGAACTTGGGGTGGCCGAGTATTTGTAACGAACCGGTGATATTGGACATGAATAACACCGTAATATCAAGCGATGACTCCGCCGGCTCAGCTTCCGATGGTAGCTGCACAACTCTTCAAGATATACCGAAAACCCACCAGCAGGTTTCAGATAGAAGCTTGTCCACGGATTGTTGGAATCAGGATTTTCTGTAAGTTACAGAAAATTTGGGATTTTTAGATTTGTTTTTTTGTTTGTAATAATAATAATCATCGATCTGAAGAGGAAAGCGAATCGTCCGAGTGATTTCATCTGTTTTCTCGTCATTTTGCAGGCACGAGAGTGCAAGATCAGAGGATAATTATCCTCAGATCATGGATTATAGGCAAGAAAACTGGATCAATCCCAAGAATTTCTATGAATTGTCCAGTACCCCACTCAAACAATTGCATCAGGATTTTTCTACACAGAGCCAGCAATTATCTAATTCCATCGATTCATTTGCTGAAACTTGCGGAGAAACATCAATCAATTTTCCACTGAATTCATCTTCTTATAGCTACACTCCGTCCTTGATGCAGAATTTGTTGGGCCAAGATAATTCTCAGCCTCACATATTACCTTTTTTAGACGATCAGGAAATGAACTACTTGTCGGAACCAAACTATGATATGAACCACAACGAATTGTTACTGTCCAGTTTGCCTAAATCTTCCTCCATGTTCATCCAGCCATCCCGGCAACATCATTCGCCTTACAGCAACAACAAACGCTTCTGGAACGCCACTGCTTCAGCTTTGCTCACTGATTCGTCCAACTTTATCCCTTCAATAAACCCCCCAATCCTCCCATCAATCAACAACAACATAAAACATAATATCACCGATATGAGTTCTGCAAAACGTCAAGAAGAATCCCGAGATGTAGCCTCCTCGGTGGCAAAGAAACAAACCGGTAGCGAATCGGCCTTCAAGCGTCCTCGAATCGAGACTCCATCACCATTGCCAACCTTTAAGGTACGTAGAGTATTTAATGACAACTTTAGTCTTATTTTCCTTTTCTAAGTAGAAGGAAGCCATTGTTGCTTGCAAGAAAAATTTATGATAACTTCCAACTATTTTCGACAGGTCCGAAAAGAGAAACTAGGGGACCGAATAACCGCCCTCCAGCAGTTGGTTTCACCTTTCGGGAAGGTACAATATCTGACTTTCCTCCAAGTTGTAACACTGATAAATCAATATTTTGAAAGTCCTCAAATTAACTGAAATTTGTTATCCGTTCAGACTGATACGGCGTCAGTTCTCCATGAAGCAATTGAATATATCAGGTTTCTCCATGATCAAGTCAAGGTACCCTACACCTTCTCATAGTTTAACCCAAAAAGATACATTGATACCCTTTTATTACATTTGAATTCAAATTTTTACCCATACTTTTGTATGATTATTCGTTTACAGGTATTAAGTACTCCATATATGAAAAATGGATCATCTCCACTGCAACATCAACAGGTACGTAGATCTTGGAACTAGTCGACTAACTCCAACTATTTATTAGAAAAATGCTCGAAAGTGATAATGGTTTCATGTAAACTACTACCTCAGTAAAAGTTTCAAGATCAATCAATGAAACTTAAGCCGTAAATAGTCGTAACATATTCATGATTATTTCACGCAGGCGGGTAATACATCGAAGGAGCGGGAAAGGCTAAAACAAGATTTAAAAAGCCGAGGCCTTTGCCTGGTGCCGATATCGAGCACCTTCCCCGTTGCTTCTGAGACTACATCTGATTTCTGGACACACACATTTGGGGCCAGCTTCAGATAGAGAAAAGAACTAGGCCAGGAAAGAGTACCCGAATGAACCACTGGTTTTCAAGAACTTGCTAGACTCTATCTTAATTTCTCTCCAAAAAGGTGGACAGAGAAAAGATAAAATGCAAAAACGAATCCCAACTTGTTTTTGTCTTCCTTTTCTAATTTTGTTTTTTCAAGAATTCAAGCTCGGAAATAATGGAAAGGATAAAGAAGTTAAAGAGGCGACCGTCCGTGGAGTACAGCCAGTTCTGGGCCACATCTTGTGAAGGATGGCGAATGATGAATTGTAATATAATCTTGTATTAAGAATTTAATATTGATTAAGAAGAAGATTGAATTAAGACCAGGAACAGGTGCCAAATTTAGCTATATATTAATTAGTATAGGTATTATAATACCAGATGGAGCTAAATTTAGCAGATTATATATTAGTGGAAGCTTTGTTCCTGTTTCTTTTATTTGTTTGTAGTGCTTCAGTTCCACCAGCTTTAATTTATTCAAAAGATGGTATATAATTATTTGATTATCGAAAAAGATGATATTGATGGAATTTTTAGGATTTGTTTAATTAGTATGCGAAGATTGTGCGGAGCAAGCTTATAATTAATTGTGTTTTCACTCTTCATGAATTGTTTATTGTTGTGGCGGAAATTTAGAAAGCCTCCCCTTTCGGCATGCTTTTAGGGTTTCTTGCTGTTATATATTGAGATTGAGATAGTGGCAGTATTTAGTATCAGTAGAATTTTCTTAAGATTTAAATAAAAATAAAAGGTGGAAATATATCAAAAACTAGACAATCTCCTTAATCAATATGACACAAACATAAACAAGAGTATAATTTAAAAAAAAGAAGCTAAAGATACATCCAATATAATATACATCAGATTTGTTTAAAAAATATCGTTAAAGTTTGCTATATATTTGTGTACGAATTGATGTACATATTGCATCAATCTAACTAAATATATTCACGACAATGTAAAAAAAGAGTTAACAAATAACAAACAGCTAGCAACGATGAAAAATTATATTTTGATAATGTAATATATGTTTTTTTTAAATTGTTGGCCAATTCACGATTTTGGTCCACTAATTTTTTTTGTAGTATTTATTTAATTTTAGTGATAACATAGAATCAGACACAATATTAATATACGCATCATGTCAGTACTTTAGGTGTTACTTCGATATTTTCCGATGGCAGCCATCTCATTAATTTATATGACAATATATACATGTCAGCGCTGCGGTGAAAAATACTTAAAATTTTCAAAAAAAGTGTAGACATGTAAAACTAAGTCCCGAGTTGACTGACAATAGAAAGAACATAAAGATTTCAGATTTAAAATTGTAATTTTCCTAATAGAAACTCGAGACAATAATTAGGATATATGGATAGAGTTTTGTCCCTTGATCAAATTGAGGGTAATTAAGACACAGTGCACTTTTAATTAGAAACGAAAAGGCAATGAAACATCTAATTTGAACAAGACTCGTGCATAAACAAACATCGCCATATGTTGTCGATTTACATCAAAGCTTAGTGAAATTAATATAGAAATAACCCTAGCTAGTACGTACGAGATGATTTAATTATCCATTTATATACATTACAATATCTGACATAATATCATGAAAATACATAAATAACAGCTTGTTCCGTTATCCATCAATTGATAAGCGAATATATTTGTGCGAATAATTTACAGTATTGCAGCATGCATGTTGCTGGGAATCCATCCACAGAGATTTAAGTACATGCAATCTTTGTACTTTGCATATTAAAATCTGGTACAGCTTAGTCCGGACGCCACAAATATTGTTGTTGGATGGAGACAGAGTAATATGAATTAAATGCTATTTTTATTTTTAAATTAGAACTTAAAAATATGAAATTTTTATTGGCCCCAAATTAATCAGCAGAACAAGATGCTGTACGCATGCTTTTTCAATCTAAAGTAAAAAGGTACTACGTCTGGGAATCGTTTGTTACGTTTTGGGGAAAAGGTTTTCTTGGCATGTTAACGTCGCCGGGATATATAATTATTATATATGAAGAAGAAGAAGAACTTAAACACCCAATGTTTATTATATGTTGTATATCTATATTTAGTTTGGCATCAAGAAATTCTATAATAAAATAATTGTTCATTTTCGTCAAAAGCCTTATGGTTGATTGTTGCCATAATATAAGGCCCAGACCATCATACACGCATCATACCAAATGTATAACCCGGCCCTGCATTAAACGAGACGGGTGGTGGGTTTTAATGGATCTGCCTGGTATATATATCCGTAAAGATATGTTTATATTATACTAAAATAATGTACTCATGACCTCTAACCTTAATTCAGAATATTTTCGTCCCTTGTTTCTCCTTCATTTATAATTATAACGTTATTTTGTGGCTCTCACTTGGATGAGTTTTTTAGGTTTCGAATTTTTTTTTAGTATATTGCCTATAATTAAAAATGCTTCCTGTACCGATAAGTCAAAATTTTTGAGTAGCTCATTGATAGTCATAGTAATATTCATTTGGCATGTTAACGTCTATAAAGTCACTACAAGCTGGGATATACAATTGATGCCCTCTGTCATCACCTCGGGACCCGATGATCGAGTAGCGTACTCCAGGCTCGACCTATGCTACTCAGATCGGGGATTTGCCCGAGGATTCGCTTCGAGATCGGGTGTTGGCCCGAGGACTTGTGCTCAGATCGGGAGTGTTTCCCGAGGACGATACCATATCTATCAGAATCCAGCCCAGATACGTCTTTTCTTATTTGAAGAATCCAGGGATGATACGTCTTTCCTAATTTAAACGATGAGATCCCGAGGATCGCGGAGAATATCTCGCCCGAGATATCCGGTGCATGCGTATATTCGCCAGGCTATGCTCTCCCATCACCGCCTAACCCCTCTATAAATACCAGATATGCCTCATTCATTCACACACACATTATCTACGCACTCTCTCGCACACAACATATATTTTTGCTCTCCCTTTTTGCTCTTGCATCCTGCCTGACTTAAGCATCGGAGGGGCTTCACCGGACACACTTCCGGCGCCCTCTGACCTGTGATCTGTGGTTGTAGGCTCGAAGAAGAAGCATTATTCATCCACCAGTGCCCGACGTTCCCGAGCTCTCGACGTGGTGGTATCAGCTCGTCGACTGAGATAGTTTGGCTACATCAATCGACGCCGTCTGTGGGAAATGATATAAGAATAAAGAATACAAGATGCCACCAAAGAGGACTAGAGCTCAGGGTACTGGAGAAACTAGCAACACGGAGAGTACTGCTCAGGGGTCGAAGAACCCCAATCTCACTGCAGCCCAGATAGCTCAACTGATAGCGGCTACAGTGGAGCAGATACTGGCGAATCGGCCTGAGGCACATCCACAGCCCGACCAACAAGCTGAGGAGATCAGGAAGTTACGTGAGGAGGTTACCCGTATGAGGGAGGAAAGAAGCTCGGCACCTCCTCCCCCACTTGCTCGGGAGGTGCCCTTCTCTGCTGAAGTATTGGCCGCTGAGTTACCACAGCACTTCAAGTTCCCAAATGTAGGAGAGTATGACGGGATGGGAGATCCCGAGGAGCACTTATCACGGTTTGAGAATGCCGCACTCCTCCACCAGTATGCTGATCCTATCAAGTGCAGAGTCTTTCTCATCACTCTGGTCCGATCTGCACAACAGTGGTTTAATCTCTTGCCAACTGGGAGTATCAAACGTTTTCAGGATTTCAGCCAGGGGTTCTTTCATTAGTTTGTCAGTAGCAAAAAGCAATCGATGACGACGCTGAATTGTTTACGTTGAAGCAGAAAGAATAGGAGAGTCTTCGGGAATACATCAGGCGTTTCAATAGAACTATTATTGAGGTGCCATCTGCCACACCGGACTTGCTGATCGGGGCGTTCACCCAGGGGTTGCGAGGGGGTGATTTCTTCAGATCCCTAGTCAAGAAACCTCCGAAGACATTTGATGAGCTTCTTACTAAAGCCGAGAAGTATGTTAATGTGGAAAAGATACAGTCCTCGAGGAGGAGTGAGCAGAAATCACCACCTCGGCTGGGTCAGGAATTTGAGTAGAGAGAGCCCCACCGAGGACATCTAGGCAAGAATCTCCTTTGCTGTTGGGAGAATTCACCGCTCGAACACCATTGAAGGTGAGCAAGGTTCGATCTCTGGAGATTTGTGATGAGCGGAAGGTAGTGCAACGACCTCTGGGGAGTGACGGGGCCCCGAGAAATCCCAGGTCAGATAAATTTTGTGATTTTCACAGGGATTATGGTCACACCACCTCGGAATGTCGACACTGGGGCAATGAGTTGGAGCGTATTACTCAAGGTAACCCCGACGTGCGGAAAACGCTATTGGGGGATGGACAACCTCGAAGGGAAAAGATGATCCGAGGAGGAGAAAAGTGGCGACAGGATAAAAGGCCCTCAGTGCGAGAGAAGACACCACGGAATCAGGATCGAGGCCGTTCCCGAGGAGGACAGAGATCATCCCAGCCTCGGGGAGTTATCAACATGATTTCAGGAGGACCTACTAATGGAGACTCCAATCGGGCAAGGAAGGCGCTGTGTCGTCGGATGGAAGCCATGGAGGTTAAGAAGAGGCGCTCGGGGCCTACTATCTCATTTGGTCCCGAGGACTTACCGGTGGATGTTGAAGTGCACAATGATGCTCTGGTTATTCGGGCAATGATTGCAAATTATGAAGTGGCCCGCATCTTTGTTGATTCTGGGGGCTCGGTTAATGTGTTCTTCAAGAGCGCTGTGGATTAGATGGACCTTGGGGAGTATCGTATGGAGCCTGTGCACACACCTCTGTTCGGGTTAACTGGTCACTCTTTACAGCTAGTGGGAGTTGTTCAATTGCCCCTTTCACTTGGCTTGGGGGAGTATAGGAAGATCAAGGTCGTCGAGTTCACTGTGTTAGATGCCCCTTATTCCTACAACGTCATCTTGGGGAGGCCAGCCATGGCCGTATTCTTGGCTGTGGCCTCGGCCTTACATCAGAAGATTAAGTTTACGGTTGGAGATTCAGTGGGTGAAGTCCTCGGAGATCGAAAGATGACGAGAAAATGTTATGTGAAAGAGGTGATAGTGGAACAGAAGGTGGCTAAGTCCCAGGCTCAAGACTATCCTAGGGCTCGGGAAGACAGAGGCGTAAACATGGTCGGAGAAGATTTTCAGTTGACCACCGAAGACGAGGAGGAAGAATTAGTCCTCGTTCCTCCAGCTGGGATTTGAAGATAGCTAAGACCCTTCCAGAGGATATGCGGGCACAACTGGTCTAGTGCCTGGAGAGGAACAAAGATGTGTTCTCCTGGTCCCCTTCCGACCTAAAGGGGGTAAGACACGAAGTGATGGAGCTTAGATTGAATGTTGACCCGAGCTCTCGACCAGTTATTCAGAAAAGGAGACACTCCGGGCCCAAGAAGGACGTAGTAATCCGAAGTCAGGTCGGGGACCTATTGCAGACTGGGCACATACGAGAGGTACATTTCCCTACCTGGTTATCTAATGTGGTTCTAGTACCTAAAGCTATAGGAAAATGGAGGATGTGTGTAGATTTTTGGGATCTGAACAAGGCCTGCCCCAAAGACTGTTATCCGCTTCCCAGGATTGATCAGCTCATTGATTCCATATCGGGACACGAGCTGCTAAGTTTCCTGGATGCCTATCACGGGTATCATCAGATTCCATTGGCCGAGGAAGATCAGCGTAAAGTCAGTTTTATTACAGCAGATGGAACCTTCTGTTATGTCGTCATGCCCTTCGGACTTAAGAATGCAGGGGCAACTTATCAAAGGCTGATGGATAAGGTGTTCAAGAATCAGATCGGGCGAAATGTGGAGGTGTATGTTGATGATATATTGGTGAAGTCTCGGGAGGAGAAGAATTTTGTATCTGACGTGGGGGAGACCTTCCGTACTCTTCGGGACTATCAAATCAAACTGAACCCCGGCAAGTGCATATTTGGAGCTCGGGCAGGAAAATTCTTGGGATAAATGGTCACTCGTCGGGGAATCGAAGCTAACCAGGATAAGGTGTGAGCCCTTGCTTCAATGTTTCCTCCTCGGAATATTCAAGCGGTCTAGAGGTTGACGGGGAGGATTGCTGCTCTCTCCCGATTTATCTCCAGGTCAGTCGACCGGAGCCTCCCTTTCTTCAAGATACTCCATAAGGCCAAGCATTTTGAATGGAATAAACATAGAGAGAAGGCTTTTCAGGAGCTCAAAAAATATCTGAAGGGATTGCCCGTTCTTAATAAGCCCGAGTTCGAGAAACCCTTGTGTTAGGATAAAATTTATAGTTTTGGTGATAACAAAATTAAGAAAAGAATTGGAATTTACTCAAATAATCTCTTCAAGGATATAACAAGTGCTGACGACAGTAATCAGTGTTTACTTCAGATTTGATATTGGATTGATTTAATTCGGGTTCGGAAACAGTCGGGTTATTGGATAAGTTGCTCAGGTTATCGGGTCAGGTATCTACTGTTGAAAATGCCTTGAGAATGTTTGAGCTGCCGACAGATATCGTCTTTAAGTAAGTCATGGTTGCTGACAACAGTTTTTGAAGATTGTATTGAGGAAGATATCTACCAACGGCCATCGTCACTGTATCAGGAGAGTTTGCTGTTAACAGAAATTGAAACAGTAGGTTTATGAAGAAACAGAGAAGTTCAGAATACACAGTGACTATTAGATATGTTTCATGATAGCCGTCATACCCACTATCACATCTAACATACACTTTAGCGTATTCTAGGTCTTTACTCAACGCAATTGTTAATCATCATACAACACAATGAAAGTAAAGAATGCCATATGAATAAATGCGAATATCATATATAAAGATTGTTTCATACAAGAGTCTATAAACCCACACGCCACAAGTTGGCTAGTTGGGAATCTACTCTATCACCAGTGGGTTGGATCAAGGAACAGAAACAGTTGGTACTGCTGATACTGCCAAGTTGTATGAAATTTAAAATATTGAAAAAGCTGACGGCATCAATAGTTTGGATGTTGGAGAATCAAGTGAGCAATCTGCCGGCAGCAAGAAGAGTGTTGAGAAGCTCATGTCTATCGATGATCTTCTGTTGCAAATTTCTGATGACATGATGCTGCCGTCAATCACTGCCGCGGAAATCTCAAAGCTCAGGATTGGTGAATCCATTGTAATGCATGATAAAGGGAAAGGAGTTTTGGTATAGGATGAACCTGTAAAAGGAAACCCTGCGTGTGAAATTGTCAAGCTGATTTGCGGAGATGTTGAATTGTTGGTTCAGTTGCGTGAAAGGGTGATGAAGGATGTAGTAGATTTCTTTCATTCTTTTTCTCTCAACAAACTGTCTGACTTTGATGCGTTGAAGGAGTTGAAAGAGAAAGAGAAATTAATGTTGGAATGGGCGGTGACAGATTCTCTGGAAATGGCCGTAAAGAGGAAAATGTATATCTTGGCTGACTATAGAGAACTGCTGCTGAGGAAGTTTCTGGATTCTTACCGCCGATACTTCGCACCTGACCAACCATGGACCACAATGGCCTCTCAGATTGTTGATCTTTTGTCTGTTGCACATTCTAAATCACTGGAGGATCTTATCGTGCAGCAGAAGGAACATTGTCTGGTTATGGAAAGGCCGTGTTCTTCAACATTTCTTACTGGTTCTACTCATGACAGTGGTGTGGTCCTTGCACAATTTTACTCTGTGGCCAAATCCACTTGCTGGGTTAGGCCGATGATTTTCGTTGATGGAGTTTGGACGCCTTTATAAGGCAATGATTTTTGTAGAAGCAGTTGCAGGCTGTCTTTGTTTGTAAATAAGAGGCAAGTTCCAAGAACAATGGTTGAAGAAGATTTTGTCCAGAACGGGTCTTTTATTGAAGCGGTACAATACTGGGACGCAGCCCCCTCTTTGACAAAAACTTGGGCGTGGCAACGTGTCTGTACAGAGGTTATTCTTTTCAGTATGTCTGGGTGTTTGAGGCCAGCCAGTTGTTTTACAGATATAGTTGTGGCAAATTTGGGTGTTGAGCGGCTTCCAGACTATTTCCTCGATGATTTTGATCAGGGTGTACATTCAGAGTATTTTGTAGATTTTCTCAGTGATTCTAGTGTACAGTCTGATTCAGAGATTGATTCAGAGTCTACCAGTGGAAATACCGTATATAGGTCTCCTTCTCCCGCTGATAATTCTTTTGCCTTAGGTCGAGTTACATTTACCAGTGCTTAGGAGGAATTGTTATATTCAGTTGAGTTTCCAGATTCTCCTCCTCCCACGTCTCAAAGAAAAGAATCTACTTCATCAGCCAGTGGTTCTCCCTTGAGTATCACTCTAGATGATGTACCGTTGAAGGATCACACTGAAGATAATGAGACTTCTCTCCCTACTACTTCTACTGATCTCTCTTCTGCCGTTGATGACATCAAGAGTTTTCTAACACAAAGTATTGCAGATTCTGAGAATAATATCTTACACAAGATCCAAGTTGTTATTAATGGTCTTCGAGACAATCAGTATCAACAATAGGATTTATTTCGTACCCAGTTTCATAACTCTCGACAGGCCATTCACAATGATGTCAACACTCTGTCCGTTCATATAAGTGAGTATAGAAAGGGGGTTCAAACTTTCGGTGCGTCGGTCAACACTAATAACGTGGCTACTCAAAGGAAGATTGACGCACAACAAGCCAAGATAGATGATTTGGACACACAGGTTGCTGCTATCAGGAATGATCAGTTGGAATTTCAAACAAGGATAGCAGCAGATATTCTTATCCTCTCCACCCAAATTAGTGACATCGCCGATTTCATAAGAAGTGGTGATGCCAAAAAGGGGGAAGTAGGAAGTAGCAGCCGCCGCCCTCCTATTCGTGTGGAACGCCGCCCTATGCCTACTCCTCAACCATCTCCTGATGTTCAAGGCAGTGGTGCTACTCAACTTACAGGAGGGGGTAGTGCTGTGAGAACACCAACTTTTCCACCAACTGTTGGAACTTTTGCAGAGAGAGTTGAAATGGCACAGAGACACATTTTAGAGAGTGGACAAGTTATCAGTATAGAAGAGGCCGCGGAAAGAGTCATTGAAGCAGATAGATGGGAGTCTGATAGGCTGGAGCGAGAAAGAGCCAGGGAAAGGAGAGAAAGAAGACTAAGGAGAAGAGGACTTTAGATAGAATAGAACTTGTACAAATCTCTTGTACTATTCTCTCAGTTATTGAAATTTGTCTTCAGCAGTCGTTGTGCTACTTCTTTGCAAATTTATTTTCATCGGCTGCTAAAAGGTTTTGTCATCACCAAAAAGGGGGAAATTGTTAGTATAAAATTTATAGTTTTGGTGATAACAAAATTAAGAAAAGAATTGGACTTTACTCAAATAATCTCTTCAAGGATATAACAAGTGCTGACGACAGTAATCAGTGTTTACTTCAGATTTGATATTGGATTGATTTAATTCGGGTTCGGAAACAGTCGGGTTATTGGATAAGTTGCTCAGGTTATCGGGTCAGGTATCTACTGTTGGAAATGCCTTGAGAATGTTTGAGCTGTCGACAGATATCGTCTTTAAGTAAGTCATGGTTGCTGACAACAGTTTTTGAAGATTGTATTGAGGAAGATATCTACCAACAGACATCGTCACTGTATCAGGAGAGTTTGCTGTTAACAGAAATTGAAACAATAGGTTTATGAAGAAACAGAGAAGTTTGGAGAAACTGTCAACAGTTGTCATAACAGTAAAGCCAACGAGTTAAGTTCAACTGTCAGCAGTTTTGTTCGGTAAATGGTAAACAGTGTTTTATACCGTTTGCTGTCATCAGTTTTTGTAACAGTGAAGATCAACAGGAACAATGCAACATAGTTAAATATTGCTGACAACAGTTATGTGGATAGTAGAGTTATCAAAGACCGTGACGTCATCATGAACAGTGACAGTGAAATTGAACAGAAATCATGACGTCGTCTTTGCTCTTATCAGTTATTATAAGCGACGTTGTATATGTTGTCTTGGAGATTTAAAGATCTATCGACAGAAAAGATTTCAGGCGCAAGCTAAATTGATTCAAATACGATCGTATACTCAAAATGGAAAAGATCATCAGGATCGTACTATTGCCTGGAATTAAGGAGACAACGTAGGTACTATTTTTGGTAAATAGTACGATGTACAGAGGCCGTTTTACAATGCTTGCACAGAAATGGAAAGAAGACAAATTGGCTCTGTCAATGAGCAATTTTACCTTGTAGTGGAGCAGTAATTACGGCGTAATATTTGACAGTAATTCAAACGGGATTTACTTCCTTTGAAGCATTTATGATCGTTGCTATCGAAGCCTATAAATACCAGGAGCTGGATTGAAGAAATTATCCTTTGCTATCAATCTTTTGCGGTCACGCTGTCAAAATATTATCACGA
>KV012555.1:8063-23137 GCA_001598015.1 Dorcoceras hygrometricum | reverse complement strand
TTTGAAAATACTATCAAGTGGTGTCAAGTGTTGTAAAACCAGCAGCTGCGTCTGCGTGGAATTTTTGAGAAGTTCTAGGAGTTCATACAAGTTCGGCTTGTGTGATTGGGTGTCTGTAGAAAGGCTACTTGCATCAAATCTTCTAGTATTACCTTCCGAGGCGGAAGAAGGGGAGACGTAGGATATTTATATCCGAACTTCCAGAAACAAATCCTGAACTCTATCTTTTACATTACGCACGACTATATTATTTGTGTTTATTTACTGTTCACAAATCAATCGGTCTTTTTCCCCACAAAATTTGTTGGCCGAGAGGTTTGCTTATAACTGAGATATTCTTAAGTCTGGTAACTCGGACTTAAGTTAAGAAAGAAGCTGTAAAACATTTTAAAAAGAGTTTTGAAATAGAAAAATCCAAAGGAGTTCATTCAACCCCCCCCCCTTCTGAACTCCTGTTTACTTAGTGATCCTGGCCGTCACCCCACAAGCATCTACCTCAGTTCTCGTTCGGGAGAAAGGACAGATGCATCGGCCAGTCTATTTTGTGAGCCATGCTCTGAAAGGGGCCGAACTGAGTTACACTACGCAGGAGAAGTTGGCTCTGTCATTGGTTATTACAGCTCGGCGTCTCAGGCCGTATTTTCTATCTCATCCCATCACTGTGCTCACTAACAGTTCCTTAGGGCAGATTGTATCTCATCCCGACGCCTCTGGGAGACTTTTCAAGTGGGTTACCGAGCTCAGTGAGTATGATATACAGTTCAAGCCTCGGGCAGCGATCAAGGTGCATGCGTTAGACGATTTCTTGGCAGAAACAGTACACCTCGAACAGGAGGAAAGGTGGAAGGTCTATGTGGACGGGTCCTCTTGCTCGACTGGAAGTGGCGTCGGGATAGTCTTGATGTCCCCCTGAGGGGAAGAAACAAGTCTGGCTATCACTTTTGATTTCAAGACCTCTAATAATGAAGCAGAGTACGAGGCCTTACTCGTCGGGCTCCGACCAGCAAAAAATATGAGGATAGCTCGGGTGATACTTCATTCTAATTCTCAGTTGGTAGTTCAACAGAGCAACGAGAAGTATGATATAAAAAATGAAAAAATGGTGAAGTATGCGGAGGCGCTGAACAAGTTAATGGAGACATTTTCTGAGGTAGTTCTGGAGCAGATACCTCGGGAAAGTAATGAAAAGACGGACAAGCTCGTGAGAATGGCTAGTTATCTTTCTCCCTCCTCGGGAAAAGAAGTGCAAGGAAAGGAATTGGTATCACAGGTATGCCAGGTCGGGAAGAATCAGGGCGCAGTGACTACCTCAGACTGGCGACATGACATCTTGGAATATATTCTACGAAGGTCGTGCCCGATGACCCTCGACGTGCTCGGAAGATTAAGCGCCGAGCACTGCGCTTCGTCATATTGGATGATCAGTTGTATAAGAGGTCTTTCTCACGGCCACTACTGAAGTGTTTGGGTCCCGACGAGGCCAGGTATGTATTGAGAGAAATTCACAAAGGGTGTTGTGAAAATCACTTGGGTGCAGTAGCTCTGGCTCGGAAAGCTCTACTCCCAGGTTTCTTCTCGCCGACTATGCAGAAGGATTCTACTACTATTGTCCGGTCTTGTCAGGGTTTCCAGAAACATCCTAATCTACTGAAGCAGCCTGCCGAGCCTTTGAGGACCGTCATTTCCTCGTGCCCGTTTGACCAGTGGGGGATGGATATAGTGGGACCTTTCCCACCGGCTGGAGGACAGAGGAAGTTCCTATTAGTTGCTGTTGATTACTTCTCTAAGTGGGTGGAGGAATAACCTTTAGCAAATATGTGAAAACCCAGAAATTTAGCTCTCGAAAATACAGCAAAAAAAAAGAAAAAAGAATTCAGCTTTGACTAAGTCAACCCAGATTTGGGACAGTCAACAGTCAACTCGGGACAGTCAACTCAGCTGGTCAACAGTCAAATAGTCAACTCAGATTAGTCAACTCAGCTGATCAACAGTCAACTCAGTTTTGGTAAAGTCAACTCAGCTTTGGCTAAGTCAACTCAGCTGGTCAACAGTCAACTCGGCTTTGGTAAAGTCAACTCAGCTTTGGCTAAGTCAACTCAGCTCACGAATTTCAGCAAGCTGCTACACATGTTACAAATCAGATTACATCTGGAAATCCAACCATTAACAATCATAACTGTCGATTTAGGGAGATTTATGGCCACGTAACCGTCCAATTCAATGCCTAATTATGACCATAAACTGGTGATTAATGGTAATAAAAATGCGACCCTTCAAATTCCCCAACCTCTCCTATATATACCACACTTCAAAGATGAAGAAATGCACTGAAAAAACATCAAGAAATCATATCAAAATCGTGCAAAAGGCTGCACCATTTCAAAAAAAAGAGTTGAAGTTTTGAGCATTCGAGCAACAATCTGAAGGCCTACTGTCCGGAACCTATTTCCACTTCTTCAGTTTTTAGAATTCGATCTTCACCGTCCATAATTTGCTCCTTTATGTTCTAAATACTAGGTAAAATTTCATTCCAATCCAACAGTTTTTTCCGTAAATCAAATTCTCAAGAATGCTGCACATATTACATGTGAGGAAACTGCAGTTTCTGTTTATCATCCTAAACAGATTTAAAATGATCTCGATATTCGATCTCCACCATTCAGATTTTACTTCATTATATTTTACAAATGGTGTCCAAATTTCATTCCAATCCAACGGTTAGATTTTTGTAAAACTCCTTTTCCATAATTCTGTACAGATTCCATACGAGAAATATGCAGCTCTTGTCCATCACTTAGAAACTGTTGCAAATTTTCTCGAAAAACGATCTTGACCGTGAAAAAAGTTATTTCATCATTTTTCACATATGCTGTTCAAATTTTTCAAATTTCATCATGATCAAAAGGTTAGATTTTACCAAAATACCTTTTCAATATTACGACAAGACTATAGCTTCTATTCATCGTCCCAATATGGATTCAAATGGCTTAAAAGTCCGATCTTTTCCGTTCACAATTTCCTTTTTTTTTCCTTTTGTGAACAAGCCAACCAACTTCGGACCTGACAGTTCCGTATAACTGAAGACGCATATGAAACTATATTCGTAATCCTCTTCGTGTAGCAACCAGATACTGAATCAAGCATTGCGATCACATTTCTCATATTTTGAGCAGTAATCAGGTAAGTGGCTTTTGCTATGTATATTGTTGAGTTAAGCGTGCAAGGGTGAGAACATTACTGGGATGGGTGACCTCCTGGGAAGGTCTCGTACGTCAAGCTGCTGACTTTGCGCCGCTTGATCTGGTTGGCCATGTGGGCCGTAAAAGTGTGATTCCAGATCTTAACGGGTAATACTATCTCTGCTGGGGATAGGGCCGGCGGTAGGGTAAGGGTAATACTGATACTCTAAGGGAAGTTGAGACAGCACCAGCAGTTAGACACATACCTCCCCTGACTCATTGGCCTAACATCCCAACCCCAACGTACACAATAGGTGCACTCTGCGCTGTCACATTATAAGGAAATAAAATTACACATTGGCTAACAGCTATAGCTTTTGACCTAGTGGTAAGCGCTTGATCCTAACAAGGTCACTGAAATCAGTACTTCTTTTACTCATACACGCTTAACTCAACAATCCTCACCCCCAATAAATATAGAAAATGCTTCTTGGGAGACTCAAACCCCTGACCTTACTCTGATACCAATTGTTGGATCAAACACTTGCCACTTTGCCAAAAGTTATAGCTGATGGTTGTTAGAGTAGGTGCCCAACTAGCCAACTGCTGGTAGTGGGCTTTGTTGACTCTATTGTAAAAACGATCTTTATTTATATATAATTTACATTTACATGACATTTTTATCTTGGTTATTATTGGGTAAAATTGTTGGATAAAGACCTTGAATGTACTAATAGTGTATATTTGATGTGAGAGCGTATTGATGGCTATCATGAAGCGCATCTAATAGTCATTGTATATTCTAAATCAGTCTCTAGTCGATTGAACCATCCAAAACAAGGATAAGACCGCCCGAGTTCGAGACTAGCATTTGCGATGTGAAATATCATGCTTCATTGGTCGGGAATGTGAAGATGTTCTGAGCATGCATGATGGATAGTGACCCGATGATCTATCGTAGGGAAAGGGTAAAACTGATCTCTAAGGGAATTGAGACAGCACCAGCAGTTAGACACGTACCTCTCCTGACTCATGGGCCTAACAGTCCAACCCTAACGCACATAATAGGTGCACTCTGCGCTGCCACATTATAAGGAAATAATGTTTCACCTTGGCTAACACTATAGCTTTTGGCCTAGTGTAAGCGCATGATCCCAACATATATATTCGTCTGAAATACTATATGGTATTCATGCTATATTCTGTTTTGAATTATCATTCGAACTTTCGTTTCGTGTCAAATTCATGATATGATCTATGCTCTGTTTTAGCACTGATATTTTTGTCGTAATACGGGTCTACGGAATATTCCGCACTTAGAGTTTCAAGGTGTAACTATGCCTCGACCCCTTAGAGGAGTAAAAATTAGGGACTGATCAGTAACCATAGAAACGAAGTAATTATCAGTGCTACCTGTTCTCTGTGATATGCTCTGCTCTGTTCAATGTCCTTGAAATGTTTCCAAGTTCAGTTTAGTTGTATATATATGTATATTTTGTTATGCTCGAATGGTTCCCCCACTTGCTGCGTGTTTCCCTAAACACCCAAAGCTTATTTCTCCCACCCAGATAAGAACGAAGAACAGATTGAGAGGACGGGAAAGAGATGTTCTGGGGCTGGTGAAGACTTAGTATAGGTTAATGTAATTTTCGCTTCCGCAAAACTTTGATTTTTAGTTGTAAATACGATCATTTTGATTATGTAATAGACTGGTTTAAGCTGCACTTTGAGGCTTGATGAGGTGTAACTATGCCTCGACCCCTTAGAGGAGTAAAAATTAGGGACTGATCAGTAACCATAGAAACGAAGTAATTATCAGTGCTACCTGTTCTCTGTGATATGCTCTGCTCTGTTCAATGTCCTTGAAATGTTTCCAAGTTCAGTTTAGTTGTATATATATGTATATTTTGTTATGCTCGAATGGTTCCCCCACTTGCTGCGTGTTTCCCTAAACACCCAAAGCTTATTTCTCCCACCCAGATAAGAACGAAGAACAGATTGAGAGGACGGGAAAGAGATGTTCTGGGGCTGGTGAAGACTTAGTATAGGTTAATGTAATTTTCGCTTCCGCAAAACTTTGATTTTTAGTTGTAAATACGATCATTTTGATTATGTAATAGACTGGTTTAAGCTGCACTTTGAGGCTTGATGTTTTGTAATTAATAATTATTAAACATCGCCAGTGTTCACGTCTAGGCCCGTTCCCGGGACGTGACATTTTAGTGGTATCAGAGCTAACCAGTTTCATAATTCGACTGGGAAGTTCGAGCAGAAAGAGTTCTTATTCATCCGAAGGAATAAGCTTTACACAAAGATCATCTTTATTCGAAAAGTTAAATTTCTTCCTGAAATGATTTTTTTTCACGGAAATCCCAACTTTAATCAAACATTCATGTCTCTTTCTGAAATTTCAATTTGATCCGAAAATTTCATATTCTTCCAAACTTTTCTATTCATCGAAAAGTTCATTTCATCCGATTTTTTCTGATTTCATTCGGAAAGTTCAGTTCCATCCGAAAAAATTTTGGTGTCATCCGAGTTTTTTGGGAATCTTTTAATTTTTTCGGAAAATTATCCTCTATTCGAAAATCTTCTATTCCATCCTCTAGAATTCATGAGATTCTTCATCGACAAATATTTCCTAATTCGGATAAACTTTTTGTTCATCATCTAGATTTCTTTGATCTGTTTGAGTTAGTTTCTCCAGAAGAATATCCTTACCAGGTTGAGTTTTTTTTTTCATTCAATTTGCTCGACCATAATCTTTTTCTTCTGTTCAACAAATCCTTACAGCTTACCTCCATGAAATGATATGAAAATCCCCTATTGTCATTTCATCGTTACTTATTCCATAAAATGATTCCTTCTTCCCATACCCATGCTACAAACACCATTCATATGAAGCAGATAATATTTACAGTCAAACTTGAGTGATTCTTTTTTGGCCTAGACCAAAATTATACACGAACCGGCTAACATCAAAGAGGAGCGGGAGATCACAGTTCACCACATCCATCGGGAGTTAATATGAGAACTCAAGATTCGATGAGACAAGACTACCTCAATCTTATCTAACATCCTCCCCTTCTCCTTGATGAGGGAGATGTCGGACAACCTGAGATTGGAGGATTTCTCCTCATACCAAGGAAGACTCAAAGACCCCAGTTCAGTCTGGTCGGGAAGCCAAGGCTCTTTGGTCTCGAGATTGGTTAGGACACTATCGACCGACTGTGTGACGCCAAACCCATGGAAATCAACGGATTTGAAAAAAATAAATTCGAAAGAAATAGAAGGACTAAGTTCGAAATGAAACAAGCTGTATTTCCTTGCACAAAACTAAATTAAAGCTGATGGCGCCAAAAATAGACAGTCGCAGCAGACTTGAAATACAAGGCTTCATATTTCGATTACAAAAAAAAAATCAGATATGAGATATTACAACTATTGGAACTCTATATGAATTCTGAGAGGAATCAGATTTCTAATTTGGTGATTAATCGGAATTTGGGATTAAATTAGTCACGGGAATTAAGAATTTCGAATTCTGGAATTTCGAATTTTTGGTGAAATCTGTCAACAGCAAACTACTGTAGCGAAGTCAACGCGGGTCAACGTTACTGTAGCTCAAGTCTGGTGAATTTTGTATCAGTAGAGATGACGTAGGCGTGATGCATTGTTATCTGTTGGTAGTAGTTGTGCTTAGAATGGTTGCTGCTGGCAGCAGGCGCGCTAATGCAAGGATCAACGAAGGAACGACACGTGTTGGTCAACATTTTTGAGTGTTGACTACTGATTTCAGCAGTTGCGTTAGAAGGAGCGACCATTCGATGGTTTGAGGAACCAGTCGCGAGATATCTAGCAACAGATAGGGTGACGTATGCTGTGTGACGTCGTTTTGATAAGTTGAAACGCTGCGTTTTGAGTGTTGCGATTGGGTGACCAGCTGTTGGCAGCAATGCTTACGTAACCGTTACGACGTCGTTTGGATTAGTTGATGCGTCGTCGTTTTGAGTAATTTCGCGAGATCAGTCGCTGATGGTTGTTGAGAGATATCTGTTATCAGCTTTTGGCCTCTTCGCAAGAGATATCTGTTGTCAGCTGGTGAAGTGCTGCGACGTCGTTTGGGTTAGTTGGAATGGTGTCGTTTTGATGTTCTTTTTAGAATGCAACGGCTGGTTGTTTCTGCTGGTTTTATCGAAGGAAAAAGATGGTATCTGCTGTAAGATATCTACTATTCACGTCGACTGGATGCTTTCGTGGACAGCAGCTGTTGGATTTGAGGGTTATATATATAGAAGTGTTGATCGACACTTAGAATATTTGAGAACCTGATATTTCTTATCTTCGTATTCAAACCCTCGTCGAGTTACTGTTCACCCGAACATTTCTTCGTAGATTCCCACCGTTTTCCGCCGAAGAATTGAGTGGTCTTGGTGGCGCTGAACTCCCCTAGCTTAGCTCTTTCGATTGCTATCCATTTTAGACTTTGAATTAACGCTGGATTGGAGGAGTGGAGCTGCTAGCATTCGAAGCTTTTGGAGAAAGCTGCGCCGTGCGTTCCTCTTGCTAGCGTGAGCTTGTGGGTGAGCTTTTCTTGTCGATTTGAGCTTTTTTCTTGTCGTTGGTACCTGCTTGGATGCTTAGAACTTGAGATTAGTTCTGGCCGTAGGTATTTGAGGGAGTATGTTTAGATTTGAGCTAAGATGTTAGCTACCTTGCACAGATTTCAGTTTCCAGGATTTTGGTTGAGCTTTGCCGTGAAGTTTCAAGGGCCGTAGACTTGATTTAGTTGCTGGCCGTTGTTTGTGAAACCGGTTAAGGTATATTGAAGCTGTGAAGGTACAATTGAGAAGCCCTTAGCAGCTTTGAGCATGAACATGACTATATTTCAGTGTTGTGAAATCTGTGGAATTGCTGATAGGTGTTTACGTGAATCAGTTGCTGAATTGCTTGAGTTATGCTTACTGCTTTCATGTAATATGCGTTGTATGCATTATGCATTGATATTGATTGGCATACACGCATACATATTGAGCCTTGACAGATTGATTTGATGACCTACCTGATTGGGTGCCACGTTGTGACTGGCCGATCGTTGAGTCGTGCCCGAAAAGTCCAACGCTATCATCGGAGTGATGACTACCGTTCGAGTGTCTACCACCGAGCTGTGATGGGCTGACGGGCCCCGATGATTTCCACCGGCTGATTGGCCATGAGTGGTATAGATGCTTGATTTGATTTGCCAGTTGATAGACTGGTCTAGCTATCCGATTCTTTGATAGCCCTCATGCATTCATAGCATTGATTTACAGCATGTTGCATGTTAGCTGTTTAAATAGCTCTTCGTACTGAGGCTTGACCTCGTATTCTGTTTTCCTGCTTTTGTGTCTTGGGTCTGTATCACCCATTTGCAGGATCTTCAGGTAGCCAGGCTGGACAGAGCAGTGGTACAGCTGGTCGACCCCGTTCCCATGAGTCCCAGTTATATTTATGATATGTACTGAACCGGAGGATGCCCCGTGTTTCTATGTATTGGGGATTTATTTTAGACTTGAGATTTATTGTTGCCTGGTTTGTATAAGTTTGAGTTAACTTATATTTTGACTATCGATATTTTGGATGTATGTTTTTACGTTCAGGCCCAAATGATTTCGAAAAATTTTTAAGCCCTGATTTTAGCTTCCATGTTTATGCGTTTATTACGTGTTAATTGTGAGTAATTAGCACGGGGCCTGACATTTTTGGTATCAGAGCTTAAACTGGGATAAGGTCGATTTCTTTTGATCACACTCGAGTTTAGGCAAAGAGTTTGATTTGACTGTTGATTGACTCTGTGACTTATGTGATTTTTATCTGCCTTGATTTTTATCTGTTGTGAAGCCTTACCTCTAGACTTGTGAAGATGCCGCCGAGGAGAGGTAGATCTAGGCGTTCCGAGTGGTCTAGGGCTCCAGACAGTGACGAGGATGTTCATCAGGTAGATGATGTGACCCGTCGGTTGGGCGGGATGGAACTAGTCTTAGCACAATTTCAGCGTACGAACCCTCCGACGTTTGCTGCTACCGAGGGAGGTTCGAGAGCTGAGGCATGGCTTGTACAGATGGAGGAGCTATTCGATACCTTGGAGTACGCTCCGGAAAAGAGACTGAAGTTAGCAGTGCTGCAGCTGCGGGATGATGCGCAGCACTGATGGAGAGGCACTTCTAGGATGCTTCGTGATAGTGGAGCAGTGATCACCTGGGAGAGTTTCTGTGAGGCGTTCCGTCAGGAATATACCCCGGAGTCCTACTTTGCCAGCCGAGAGCGAGAGTTCGACAACCTCAAGCAGGGTAATATGCGAGTGGCCGAGTATGCGAGGAAGTTTTCTACGCTTTTGGTGTACATGCCGCATGTAGCGAACCAAGAGCGGACGAAGAGGAACAAATTCTTGAAGGGCTTGAGACCTGACCTTTACCGGATGGTGTTGTCTGGGTCCCCGGCGACTTTCATGGAAGCTGTGAACAATGCGGTTGATATTGAGGAGAGTTTGATGGATCCCGAGGCTCCGGTGCATCAGACAACTGGACGTGCTTCTCATCCAGCGCCGGTGGTCTCGCAGTCGTATCAGTCTCCTCAGGGGTCATAGCAGTCGAGTCGCCAGCAGTTTCGAACTCGAGGGAAGCAATTCAAGAAGAAGGGCCATTCGAGTTCCTCTGGTTCCGTGAGTTCGAGTTCTGGCAGTGGTTCAGGCAGTGGTTGAGGACCTTCCCGACCTCAGTTTCAGATTCCCCAGCAGGCTCAGGCGAATGCTTTGACTAGAGAGCAAGCTGAGGAGACGCCTGTCATGGTGATTGGAGGTACATGCTTTATATTTGATTATCCTGCGAAAGTTCTTTTTGACACTGGTGCATCGCATTCTTTCATATCTGAGTTGTTTGTGTTTGAGCATGGGTTGAGTTCATCCCCATTGTGTGATGTTGTGTCTGTATCTACTCCTGCTGGTGTGAGTTTATGGTCCAGAGAAGTAGTGATTGACTGTCTGATTAGATTTGATGAGCATGTTTTGGTCTCCAATCTGATTGTTTTGGGGAGTAGAGATTTTGATTGTATCTTGGGGATGGATGTGTTAGCTAGCAATAAGGCTACAGTTGATTGCTTCTATGGTGTCGTGAGATTTTGCCCTGATTCGAGTGAGAAGTGGGATTTCTACGGTGCTGATTCACGTCCGAAGATTCCGCTGGTTTCCGCCATGGAGATGTTTAGCCTGCTATCGCTAGGTAACGCTGGATTCATGATCTACGTGCTTGATAGTTCCCAAGAGCAGCGATTAGAGTTGAATGATATTCCTGTCGTCCGAGAGTTTCCCGACGTGTTTCCAGATGAGATACCTGGATTCCCTCCTAGGCGTGAGATCGACTTTAGTATCGAGTTGGTGCTCGGTACCACCCAGATTTCTAGAGCTCCGTATCGGCTGGCGCCAGCAGAGTTGAGAGAGTTGAAGGATCAATTGAGAGATATCTTGGAAAAAGGCTTCATTAGGCCGAGCATGTCGCCTGGATTTCAGACAGTTGAATAAAGCAACATTGAAGAACAAGTATCCGTTGCCGAGGATTGATGACTTGTTCGACCAGTTGCAGGGATCGATCGTGTACTCGAAGATTGATTTGCGCTCTGGTTATCACCAGTTGCGGATTAGAGACGCTGACGTGGCGAAGACAGCTTTTCGGACTAGATATTGGCACTACGAGTTTCTTGTCATGCCGTTTGGATTGACAAATGCCCCAACTGTGTTTATGGATTTGATGAATCGCGTCTTCAGCGAGTATATTGATCGGTTCGTAATCGTATTTATTGAAGACATCCTGATTTATTCGAGGAGCTTGAGAGAGCATAAGGATCATCTTAGACTGGTATTGCAGAGATTGAGAGACTCGCAGCTCTATGCCAAGTTCAGCAAGTGTGAATTTTGGCTGGACAGAATTATCTTTTTGGATCATGTGATTTCAGCACAAGGAATTTTGGTAGATCCTAGCAAGGTCGAAGCAGTTCTTAACTGGGAGAGACCTAGGAATGTTTCTGAGATCCGTAGTTTCTTGGGTTTGGCTGGCTATTATAGGCGTTTTATCAAGAAGTTCTCTTCGATAGCTAATCCTCTGACTCAGTTGACTCAGAAGGATAAGAGATTTGAGTGGACTAATGAGTGCGAGAACAGTTTTCAGACGTTGAAGGAGAAGTTGACTACTGCTCCTGTGTTGGCTCTACCGTCTGGATCCGGAGGATTCGTGGTGTGCTCCGATGCTTCTCTCAATGGTTTAGGATGTGTTCTGATGCAGTGGATACGTGATTGCCTATGCGTATCGACAGTTGAAGCCCCACGAGACGAGGTACCCTGTTCACGATTTGGAGTTAGCTGCGATAGTGTTTGCCTTGAAGATTTGGCGACATTATCTGTATGGTGGAGAATTTGTGGTGTACACCGACCACAAGAGCCTGGAATATATCTTCACGCAGTCTGATTTGAACATGAGGCAGCAACGATGGATGGAATTGCTCAAGGACTTTAACTGTGAGATTCAGTACCAGCCTGGGCGAATGAACTCAGTAGCAGATGCTTTGAGTAGGAAGACCCAGCCTGCAATGCTTTTGTTTTTGAGTGCTTCGAGAGTCTATGAGCAGTTGAGTACTTCTGGTTGGAGATTTCAGCCGAGCGATCAGTACTTCATGGTTTCTACGATGCAGGTTGAGCCACAGCTTTTTCATGACATCAGGGAGGCGCAGAGGACTGATCCCTATATCCATGAGTTGAGGATTAAGGCCCAGATGGTCAGTCTAATGACTTCTCTGTTTCTTCGGATGGTTGTTTGAGATTCCGAGGGAGATTAGTGGTCCCAAACCTGATTGATTTGAAGGAGGCCATCATGAATGAAGCGCATTGTAGTCGGTACAGTGTGCATCCAGGCGAAAGGAAGATGTATCATGCCTTGAAGTCTCACTATTGGTGGGCAGGTATGAAGAACGACATCTCTGGTTTTGTTGCTCGATGTTTGAATTGCCAACAGGTCAAGGCCGAGAGAATGAGACCTGGTGGTTTGCTACAGAGTTTTGAGGTGCCCCAATGGAATTGGGAGCACATCGCCATGGATTTCGTAACTCACTTACCTCGATCGAGCAGGGGATGTGATGCTATTTGGGTTGTGATTGATATACTTTCGAAGTCCGCCCATTTCATTCCCTATGATGTGAGGTGCTCTATGAAGAAAATGGCGAAGTTGTACATCGACCATGTGGTTAGATTCCATGGAGTTCCGGTTTCGATAGTGTCCGACAGAGATCCGAGGTTCACTTCTCGATTTTGGAAGAGTTTGCAAGCAGTTATGGGTTCGAGATTGGCTATGAGTACGGCCTATCACCCACAGACAGACGGACAGTCTGAGCGGACTATCCAGACTTTAGAGGATATGCTGCGTGCAATTGTGATGGATTTCAGCGGTGGCTGGCAGGATTCGCTATCCTTAGTTGAGTTTTCGTATAAAACAGCTACCAGGTGACTATCGGAATGGATCCGAAAGTGCAGATACCCGATTTGCTGGGAAGAAGTTGGTGAGAGACAGCTTTCTACACCAGAGTTTGTTCAGCACATGAAGGATCAGATCGATTTGATTCGGAGTAGAATGAAAGCTGCTCAAGACCGTTTCTCTATCTATGCTAATAGAAGACGTCGACCGTTAGAGTTCAAGGTAGGCGATCGTGTGTTTCTCAAGATTTCTCCTTTCAAGAGCGTCATGAGATTCAGATTTAAAGGCAAGTTAGCTCCCAGATACGTTGGTCCTTTTGAAATTGTTGAGCGGATTGGACAATTGGCTTATAGATTGAGGCTGCCCGAGGAGTTAGCAGCGATGCATGATGTCTTTCATGTGTCAATGTTGAAAAAATATGAGCCAGATCCTTCCCATGTTTTGAGAACCGACGTAGTTGAGCTGGATTCTGTCTTGAGTATTGTTGAATATCCAGTGCAGATTCTGGATAGGAAGGAGAAGCAATTGAGAAACAAGATAATTCCGTTGGTGTTGGTCCAATGGAGCAAGCATGGCCGAGAAGAAGCTACCTGGGAAGTTGAGGAGAGATGAGACAAGACTGGCCTCATCTGTTTGAGCACTGATTGTGCAGAATTTCCAGGTAAATTTCTGGTTTTGCTTCGAATTTGAGTAGATGTTTGTGTCGATTTGAATGTTTGATTGTTTCTGCCTTGGTTTGTCTTTGATTTCGAGGACGAAATCTCTTAAGGTGGGGAGAATGTGAGGAATCAAATTTCTAATTTGGTGATTAATCGGAATTTGGGATTAAATTAGTCACGGGAATTAAGAATTTCGAATTCTGGAATTTCGAATTTTTGGTGAAATATGTCAACAGCAAACTACTGTAGCAAAGTCAACGCGGGTCAACGTTACTGTAGCTCAAGTCTGGTGAATTTTGTATCAGTAGAGATGACGTAGGCGTGACGCATTGTTATCTGTTGGCAGTAGTTGCACTTAGAATGGTTGCTGCTGGCAGCAGGCGCGCTAATGCAAGGATCAACGAAGGAACGACACGTGTTGGTCAACATTTTTGAGTGTTGACTACTGATTTCAGCAGTTGCGTTAGAAGGAGCGACCATTCGATGGTTTGAGGAACCAGTCGCGAGATATCTGGCAACAGATAGGGTGACGTATGCTGTGCGACGTCGTTTTGATAAGTTGAAACGCTGCGTTTTGAGTGTTGCGATTGGGTGACCAGCTGTTGGCAGCAATGATTACGTAACCGTTACGATGTCGTTTGGATTAGTTGATGCGTCGTCGTTTTGAGTAATTTCGCGAGATCAGTCGCTGATGGTTGTTGAGAGATATCTGTTATCAGCTTTTGGCCTCTTCGCAAGAGATATCTGTTGTCAGCTGGTGAAGTGCTGCGACGTCATTTGGGTTAGTTGGAATGGTGTCGTTTTGATGTTCTTTTTAGAATGCAATGGCTGGTTGTTTCTGCTGGTTTTATCGAAGGAAAAAGATGGTATCTGCTGTAAGATATCTACTGTTCACGTCGACTGGATGCTTTCGTGGACAGCAGCTGTAACGCCCAGAAATCCTAATTACATGAATTGAATGCATGACTAGGAGGAAAACATTATGTTAATATGATTTCATGTCATGTATGTGTTTATGTGATGATTTTTATGTTTTACGTGTGCATATAGCTTTACAGTACAGTTTGAGACCGGTAAGCGGGGACGAGCCCGGAGACGACCAGATCGAAAATATTTAAATGTTTTAGTCCTTAGACATATTTTAAAGCAAAATATTTTTTTTTATGCAAAATTTCCAAAAAAAATGAGATTTTATGCACGGTTACCGAGGGGGACCCGTTTTTCGCCTATACGGGCCATTTTTATGATTTTTACCACACTTTTAAATTTGAGAGGCCTTATATTACGAAAATTAAAGGCTTGAAGGCTGAAATTTAAATGTTTTTAAGCTTTTTTAATTAGAGGATGGGCTAGTATAATGATGGGCCCTTATTTCTTTAAATAAAATAAGATAGAAGGGCTTTTTAGTACATTTTTCATACACCCTTCACCTAAACTCAAAAATTACCCTAGCCCCTCCTCTCATCAGCCAACTTCAGCCTCCATCCTCCCCTTGGTGGCCGAAAATTTTCATGTTTTTACATTGGAACTCAAGGTGTGGTCTTCTCCATTGTCCTCCGCCCCGATATCACGTAAATCAAGACATGTTATATTCTTCCTTTTCTCACCATATAGATCATATTACACTGTTTTTACAAATATTATGCATGAATTTTATGTGAATGTTTCAGATCTTAAGGTTTATGTTCATGATCATGCATGTACTCATATGTGCACCTCACGGTTTTAATCCTTTTTGCATG
>KV012554.1:167996-200478 GCA_001598015.1 Dorcoceras hygrometricum | reverse complement strand
TTCTTTCAATTCCTTTAACTCAATTGGTGCCATTCGGTAGGGTGCTTTTGATATTGGTTGTGTCCCTGGCATCAATTCAATGCTGAAGTCTACCTCTCGATATGGAGGTAATCCCGGGATCTCATCAGGAAAAACATCAGCAAAATCGCAGACCACTGGTATATCAACCAGATTCGGGCTATTTTTCTTCGTATCTATTGCATAAATCAGGAATCCCTCCGCTCCTTTCTGCAATAGATTATTCATGGTAATAGCAGAGACCAAAGGAATTCTGGCTCGTGATCCCTTACCATAGAATTTCCATTCATCAGCTTTCTCTGGTTTGAATCGAACCACCTTCTGAAAACAATCTACTGTTGCTCTATACTTGGTTAACATATCTATATCCACGATACAATCAAAATCAGATAACCCGAGCACAACACAATCAATTTCAATTACGTGACCCTCAAACTGTAACACACAATTTCTAACAGCGGTGATCGATAACATTCCCTTCCCCAGAGGTGAAGAAACCGATACTATTTCGGCTAAGGGTTCAACAGACAACTTATGTGATACAACAAAATTCTCAGAGATAAAGGTGTGTGATGCACCAGTATCAATTAATACATAGGCTGGAAATTTGCACAAATAGCAGTTACCTGCAATAACACCGTCTGGGGCTGCCTGTGGTTGCTCCTCGTTTAATGCAAACACTCTTGCTTGTTGTTTAGGAGGTTGGCTCACTGTCTGGCTTCCTCCTTGTCTACTCTGTTGTGGATTTTGGGGTTGATACGAATGTACAGAGGAGGCTTGCCTTTCTGGTATTAGCATTGTTCTTGATGCTTCCGGATTCTGTGAATTCCCAAAATTACGTTGAGGACATATTCTCGTGAAATGTCCCGGTTGATTGAAAACGACTGCCAGACGCAACACAAACGCAACGACTGAAATTCGAAATCCAACCAGACGCAATCTACAATACTGCTGCGACTGATTTTTCAAAAAAAACTAGAGCAACGTCTGAATTCAATAGGAAATCAGATTTCTTTCGTAAAACCCTCAAATTACATGATTATCCCAATCAATACAATTTATCACTAATCTAAATCTGAATCCTCACAGAAATGCAGCAATTTTCTATCAAATTAGATACCCCGATCGTAGTCAAAGACAAAGCACAAATCTTCCTACTCAGAGCATCAGCTGCTGCATTCGATTTTCCTGGATAATACTTGATCTCACAATCAAAATCTTTCAATAAATCCAGCCATCTTCGTTGTCTCATATTTAATTCGGACTACGAAAATAAATACTTCAAACTCTTATGATCAGAGAAGATTTCGAATTTCTCACCATAAAGATAATGTCGCCAGATTTTCAATGCAAATACGATGGCTGCCAATTCAAGATCATGAATTGGATATCGAATTTCATGCGTTTTTTTAACTGTCTTGAGGCGTATGCAATCACATGACCTCGCTGCATCAACACACACCCCAATCCTTGGTGAGATGCATCACAATACACGACAAATCCACCAGTACCCAAAGGAATTGTTAACACTGGTGCGGTAGTTAATCTCTTTTTCAATTCAAGAAAACTGTTTTCACAATCTTCTGACCAAACAAATGGTGCATTTTTCTGTGTCAACTGAGTTATAGGTTTCGCAATCTTCGAAAAATCCTGGATAAACGACGATAATACCCTGCAAGACCCATAAAACTTCGGATTTCTGGCACAGATTTCGGTCTAGGCCAATTGACCACTGCTTCTGTCTTACTGGGATCAACTGAAATGCCATCTCCAGAGATAATATGCCCAAGAAAGACTACTTTTTGTAACCAGAATTCACATTTCGACAGTTTAGCATACAATTTCTCGTCTCTCAGAGTTTGCAAAACTGTTCGAAGATGACTTGCATGGTCACACATATTCTTTGAATAAATTAGAATGTCATCAATAAATACAATCACGAAATCATCAAGATATCTTTGGAAGACTCGGTTCATGAGACTCATGAACACTGCTGGTGCGTTAGTCAGTCCAAAAGGCATAACCACGAACTCATAGTGACCGTATCTTGTTCGAAAGGCAGTCTTCAATATTTCTTCATCTCTTACTCGCAATTGATGATATCCCGATCTCAAATCAATCTTTGAATACACTGTCGATCCCTGCAACTGATCAAATAAATCATCTATTCGCGGCAAAGGATATTTATTCTTTACCGTTGCCTTGTTCAGTTGCCGATAGTCAATACATAACCTCATTGATCCATCTTTATTTCTCACAAATAATACTGGAGCACCCCAAGGAGAAACACTTGGTCTAATGTATCCCTTGGTAAGAAGATCCTCCAACTGATCTTTCAATTCTTTCAACTCAATTGGTGCCATTCTATATGGTGCTTTCGATATTGGTTGTGTACCTGGCATCAATTCAATGCTAAAGTCTACCTCTCGATATGGAGGTAATCCTGGGATCTCATCAGGAAAAACATCAGCAAACTCGCAGACCACTGGTATATCAACCAGATTCGGGCTAATTTTCTTTGTATCTATTGCATAAATCAGGAATCCCTCTGCTCCTTTCTGCGCAAAAGTATTTGGTCTTCCCGTATTTACCAAGGTAAATACATCTGGATTCAACCCATTAATGAATTGATCCGCTTGTGCTTCGTCACTCATGGCAACATGCGGAGCAAATTTCAGTAAACTTGTGAACTTGGCAACGTATTCCTCTATATTAAACTGCCCTTGTCGCAAGTTTGCAAATTCCGCTCCTTTATCCTTCCTATAAGAAACTGGAAAGAACCGTTGATAGAAAGCTATTTTAAACACTGCCCAAGTAATCACAGTGCCCTGGTTTTCAAGAGTCTTCTTCGTTGCTACCCACCAAATTTTACCAATACCATGCAATTGGTGTATAATCAGTTTCACCCGACGATCATCGGTGTAATCAAGTGCTTCAAATAACTGCTCAATATCTTCCAACCAGTTCTCACATTCTATCGCATTCTCTGTCCCTGCCAACGTTGGTGGTTTAAAAGACTGAAACCATTTCAACAACGTTTCCATCGGGGTAACAGCTGCATTCAATGCCTCAGTAGACGTACTACCCTGCTCTGTCTGCCGATTTGTTGTTATTCGAGGAGGCATATCTAGGAATCAAACAGACGTGTTTATCATTTCTCATCAATCAAGAACAAGCCAGTCTCAGTCCCTCCTCTGATTAGCATACATGAATGTACTGCTGCTCAAGAGATCGAGTTCTGATTCATACTTCACTCAATACATGCTATTAATCACTTCCAGAGCATGTAATTCTCATAACTCTTCGGTATATTCTTACCATTTATTCACAATAATCATGTGATATAAATTCAAAAGCAGTAAGACATATACCACACAAGCATGCAATTCATTTGTTTCTGTAATCTAATCAGTCAGGAAGAACTCGATCTACCCCACTCATCTAGTTCAATGATTTAATAATTTAGTAGCGCTCTGATACCACCAGTTGTGAGGCTCTCTGCTCACAATTAATCCTCTAATCTCAATCAGTGGGTTATTAATTTAAACTAAACAAGTTTATTAAATCTAATCTGGTTCATATATAAGATAATTAAATTTGTTTTTCAACCAGCAGAAGCTTAAAGGGTTCAGCTTGTATCGTAAATATTATTCATTTCTAAGAATACTTCATGGTCCACGGTGGTTACAAGCTAAATTTACTAGTACACGCTTGATTATTATATACAAAACCAGACTTGAGCAACCTAAGATCAACTGTCCAAAAACATAGACTATCGGCTGGTGTTTATTCTTCCTGCTGCTGATCCAGCGTCTAGGTAGTTATCTCTCGCTACCCTTGGTTGCTCCCCACTAGTTCCTTCCTCCTGTTGTCATGCACACATACAAAACAAAAACAAAGCCGGATATATAATATAATCAGCAGGCATGAACAATAGCCATAAAATGAATAACAGTTTATCAACTGTAAAACAAATGCAATGCAATGAAATGATTTCATTTCTCTTCTTCGATCTCAGAATTGATTCCATTTCAGTTTGATGCCATCAAGATTCGTATCCGATCTTGACATGAATATTCATCTATCGAAACCATCTCCGACTTCGAAAATCAGGCCAACTCAGTCCTGGGCATTAGAATCAATTCAATTCTCTTTGTTATGCAATGTCATGCAATTATACAAGATCCACTACCTGTGATGGATCGAAACATACACAATTCAAGTTCTAACTCAAGAACAGTAATCAAACATGTATGTGATTTCATTGGGATACTCAAGAAATATCATTCTCGAGTAATCTAATCCCTGACTCTTCTGTCAAATTATACATTTGTTCCTCTGTTTTCAAAGTACTTCACTCAAACTCTGTTTCAACACTTCCTGAGAACTTCACAGAATTAAAGTCCGATATCTGTAGTCAAGATGTTCTCAATATTTTGAATTCAATCTTATTTATAGACAACGGTCTCTGTTTTTCTGCAGCATTTCCAACGTGTTCAATTCGAATTCCACGTGTCATGCTGAGTATTCAAACAGGATATACTCCCACAGCTTCGAAAGTGGATAACGTTAAACAGATTCCTCAACTGTTGTTTATCTTCCTCAGTCGCTGTTCGAAACAATCATCATTCTCTTGTTATACAGCAGGAGCAACAACCAGCCGCAGTAGCAACCAGTCGCAACAAGAATCCAGTGGCAATACTTTGAAAATCAAAACGATGTCGTTACAATTAATTCCAACGACGTCGTAACATACCCACATCTGGTATCAATTCTTCATTGAAAGAAAACCAGCAGCTGGTCGCTCTAATAATCCAACGACTTATTTCGCTACGTTATTCAAAACGGCATCGCATTGTTCCTTTGACTGATTAACCAGCAGATACAACAAACCATCGACTGATTTCAGATCCCTCGACTGGTCAATAATTCACACAAAACGACATCGTATCGAGGTTCCTGTTCATAAGTCAAAACGATGTCGCATTGCTCTCTCGGCTGGAACCAAATTTCACATACTTGCATCGACTGGCTTGCGTTTATTACCAAAACGACGACGTCACACCTACGTCATCAAAACCAGTCGATACATCAATAAACCAGCAGGTGCATAAACCAGCAGGTGCGTAAGGAACTCTCGCTGCTGGTTCCCACTTGAATAAACCAGCAGGTTTACAAAGAACTCTCGTTGCTGGTTCCCACGTGCATAATAGTAACCTACACGTGGCGATTCCTTATTGAATCTTGTAGTTGCGCGTCTACTACCAGTAGCAACGAGAATTAAGCGCAACGACTGGAATTCAAAATTCAACCAGTCGTAAGCTATAGTAGTGTTGACCCGCATTGACTTTGCTACAGTAACCTGCTGCTGAACGATTTTATCAAATCGCTTCGTCTGGTCGCTTCGTCTGGTTCCCACACTTAGCGAAATTCAACGATACCAAGTTCCTTAATCACCCAACACTTTCAGAAGAAATCCGAGCTCATAATCAAGCTTCATCAAAATCTATCATTTGAAAATCTGGAAATCTCGGAATTACTAATTCTCTTCTTAATTATTTCGGGCATTACAACAATCAACACAAGCCTCTAAAATATAATTTTAAACATCTTAAACATTTTTACAAGCCATAAACATAATGTTCGTATGCCTTCGGGCTGCTGAAATGACCTAAAAAAATTTCAGTGCTACATGTTGCCCATCCTCGACTCCTAAACGTACATGTGTGACTCCTAACCTAATTACCATTAACTCCCAGCCCTCGGCTTGAATTTAGGACCCATCCTTACTTGATCAAGGTGGTGTCTGGGTTCGCTTGCTCCGCTTGCATGATGAAAACACTGCCCTGGATGGCCCACCTCAATTGTGGACATGCAGTGGATTGTGTCCCAGAGCCTTGAACTTGAAACACACATTCATCTTTGCCAGGTACGTCGTGAAATGTCTGCGATGACACTCTCAACATAACGTTCTATCATCTAATTTTGGGACAGCAGGCCTCTGTGGTTGCTTCCTTTGTTGCTTCGAGCACCTAGGTGGACCTGTGTATGGCCTCTTAACTTTATGCTGCACTACCAGGGGTAACGGTTTATTCCTCTACACATCATGCTCCATCTCTCGGAGAAGCCTCTCAACACGAAGAGCTAATACGATAATGGTGGGATAATCAGTCAGCCTCGCTACTAGCACATCCCATTTGATTGTCTGCCCTAGTCATTCCATAGAGTGCTTCAGCTTCCCATTGGCATTATCAGCAATCAGGTGCATAAAGTTACATCCCTATCGATCTTCCAGACAAATTAAGACACTAACATATCACCATGTCGCAGGTTCATAAACTCCCCCTTAGTCTTACTCGAGCTTCCATTGAGGTATTTGCCGTAAAATTTCTCCTTGAACTCCTTCGAGGCCAAGGTATCAAGATCCACCAGCTTCACGCCCTTCCCATCATAGATGGGCATCACCCGTCAGCATGTATTTTGTGCATTGCGCCCTATTCCCATCCTCCAGCTCGATGACATCGAAAATCATATCCAAAGACTCTATCCAATCCTCAGGCATGAACGGATTGGTGGCACCTGAGAGCTCATTTGGACTCATCTTGGGGAAATGCTCATAAGCTGCCTCTGGTTTTACCCTCCGAGCAGCCTCAGCTTTCTGCTCAAGTAAATGAGTCAAACAGGCTAACAACTTACCAATAGACTCATTAAACGAACCGTACTCTAGAAATTTTTTTTATCATATGCGGAATAAATAACTAATAGGTATGGCTCGTTCCCTTTTAAATCACTCTCTCAACAATACTTGAAACATAAGTAAATAAATATTTTAATACATACTGTTTAAAACCAGACTGAATAAGTGTACTGAAAAGTGAACATGCTAAAACCAATAATTGAGAAGCGTATCATAACAAAATAAAGACATCATAGTGGTCACGGGGTACTGCTGCAACAGGCGCTCAGAGGTCCTCACCATCGGTCGGCATGAAATCAACAGGGTCATAACCTGCACCATTTAAACCTAGTGAGCCTAGAAGCTCAGCATGCTCTCTCTTTTAAAATAGCAAAGTACATCATGCAAGCACATACTTGTAATAAAATAACGTTAAAACATGCATGCATGGATGATCTTAAAACATGGTTCGTAACACTTCATAACATATCGTAACATATAACTACATAAGGCATGACATAACGTAACATGAAAAATGTTTGAGTCGTATCAGTGAATGCGAGCAGTCGTGTGACTGATCAGTCGAAATAACCAACGTACGTGGCGGTGCGGTTCACCCGACCTTACCTCGGGGTCCCAATCACTTACTATGCCACTTCACCATGTCGTGATCACATGGATCCATGGGCTCATAGTCATACATTAAAACAGGGGATCCCCGGGCCCGGCTACCCGGCTAGCTCCCATCATTAAACTTTGTCACATCACTTCAATCCCTCGGGTTTTATCTTAAAAAGGACATGCCTGATCGTTTCATAAAATCTCGTGATGCGTGCATTTATTAAATCATGCAATTTAAAATCTTAGCCCGTCAATATATATTTTATCCTTTCCTTTAAAAAATTTACGTACATAGAATACTATATATATAATTTAACATTCACGGGCTTATACATTTTTTTCTACTTCGGTCAAAGACTGGTTCATGAGCCTAACCCACTAATTCTAAACTTAGATTTAAAATTGAACTTAGCCCACAACTTAAAATTCACCTTTAACACCCTAAAATACTCCAATTTTTACTTTAAAACTCCAAAAACCAATTTTGACTATTTTAAAATCAATTGACCAATTTTGACTTTAAAATAAGTTGACCAAATTTTGACTTTAAAATCCAAGTTAAAATCCCAATACCCTCATTTTGACTTTAAAAATCTTAAAACAAAGTATTAGGTCCAAATTAATTAAAATTTTGACTAAAATATTTGACTTTCCAAGATTTTACCAAAAATCATAAAATTGGACCATATACTTAAAAATTAAAATAACCGGTCCAGAATTAAAATAAATTGGGAAAAATTTAAAATATTTTGGCTCGACACACGACGGACTGTCTCGGTCCAACGAACCAACCGGTCCAGTCGAACCGATCGTCCCAAGCAACCAAGCCAACCCTATGCAACACACACATACACGCCTCCATGCACGCCCATGCGACCAGCCGCCACTCCTGGCTTTCGGCACCCCAGATCCTTCAGCCCTGGCTGGAGCCCCGTCGTCTGGACCACCCCCAGGTCCATCCGGTCCCAACTGTACCAGCCCCAGCCCAAACCATGGTCGCACCAGGGAGAACGAACCGCATGAAGGCGACGCACCAAAATGCATCATGCGTTCGATACTTGGCTCAGCCATGGTTCGGCCCTCAACTCTCAATCATGGACCACTTATAGACCTCCTTAAGACTCCCATGAAACCACTCCAAGCCCCTAGAACGGCCCTTGGCCGAAGCAACACAAGATCAAATGAAAAACGTAAGGGAAATCATTTGTCATGCATGGAACACGAACAATGGTACATAGATCTGAATAAATCACATACCAATCATGAATTGAACGTTAAAAAGTATATTATGGCATAAATGGTGAGAAAGGGAATCGATATTACATGCCTGGATTGGAGGAAGAGGAGATCTGCGAGTTATCGACGTGTACGACGCGAGATCGGGACAGCCACCTTTGAATCACCAAAGCTTGAAGAAAATCGATGGGGGTGTGCTTGAGGGGAGGAGGACAGCTATGGAGGGGAGTGGAGGCTAGGTTTTGCCCAATTTTTGTGTTATAAAATCATGATGGTGCCAAAAATGACCCCTAAGGCTTAATTAAGGAATTAAAAGGATATTTTACAAGTTTGCCCCTCCACTAATTTAAATGTTAAATTAAAAACTTTAAACTTGGTTTGAGATATCTAATTTCGAAATAAAAGCCCTCTCAAATTTAAAACACATTAAAATCCATTAAAGCAGCCCGTATAGGCGAAAAATAGGTTCCCCCCAAAAATAATCATAAAAACCCCAATTTTCGAAAACTGCTGCTTAAAAATAATAAATTTATTCTTAAAAATCTCAAATAATTTTCATCTCGGTCGTCCCTAGTCTCGTCCACGCGTCCGTAGCTCAAACAGACTGAAAACATGACATGCATATCATGCAACATAAAAATCATAAATAAATCACATAAAATGGCATGTAATATCTAAAATTATTTTTCCCCAAGTCATGCACTCATTTCTACGTATTCAGGAATTTCTAGGCGTTAAAAGTCTCCCCCCCTTAAAAGAATTTTGTCCCCGAAATTAAATACATACCGAAAATCTCCGGGTAGAGCTTCCGCATATCAGCCTCAGTCTCCCAGGTAGCCTCATCCTCTGAGTGATTCTGCCACCGGACTTTGACCATCGGAATTGTGACGCCCAAACCCCATGGGAGCCACGAAATCAAGGAAAAAGGAATGAAAAGGAAATAGAGGGACTGAAATAATAAATTAAGCAAGCTGTATTGCCTTGCTCAAAATAAAATCAAAGTACAACCATTGGCGCCAAGAAGTTAAAATCAGATTTCATTACAATTTCATAGTACAAAAAGCGAAGTCGCGATATTACAACTACTAAACTCTATTTGAATTCATCTTTGTTGTAACGGATCTCAATACAGATTTGACTAAGATCAAAGACAACAAAAATATCAAGTACAAAATGAACATCGCGGAAACGCAGGCCTTCGATAAACACTAGCACGCCGCTACTGGTTCAAACTCCACCTCCCATCTGCTTCGGCGTGGACTCACCTGCACCAAGAAAGCTAGTGAGCCTAGGGGCTCAACAAGCAAAACTGAGAGTAACAAAGAACAATATATGCAGGCGCATTACATAAGACATCATAGTTTAAAGGAAGTCATAAAACATCGTTCGTCGTAAACGTCTGTTCTGGGAATAAAATCAAATCCCAGCGTTATCATTTTCGTTAGACTTATGGCTCAGAAGCTCTACTTATGTCCCGTTGTACTCGATCGAATGAATACTGATATCAGTTACAATATGGTGAAATCTCACCCAATATGAAGGGGAAACCGACCCTCTTGTCTGCTGCTCGCCCTTCCAATTTGGACCGTCTGTTATCTTTGCCATAAATCCTAAAGTCTGAACATTTTCTTCCTTTAAACATCTACTGAACGGAATCAGATCTTAACATCACGGTTCACTTCATTTTAAATCATTTTCCATCAAAACATTTTTTTTCACTGAGCATCCAGTTGAAACATAGGAAATCAGTTGTTGGAAAGGTCGTTGGATACAACCAGTCGTTGGGTACAACCAGTCGCTGGAAGGAATCAGACGTTGGGTACAACCAGTCGTTGGAAGAAATCAGAAGTTGGGCACTTAGGGAAAACATCGGTTGCAACATGGGAACCAGTCGCAACATAGGAACCAGTCGCAATGAATAGGAACCAGTCGCAAGACAGGAACCAGTCGCAATGAATAGGAACCAGTCGCAAGACAGGAACCAGTCGCAATGAATGGGAACCAGTAGCAAGACAGGAACCAGTCGCAATAAATAGGAACCAGAAGCAAGACAGGAACCAGTCGCAATGAATAGGAACCAGTCGCGAGACAGGAACTAGTCGCAATGAGTAGGAACCTTTAGAAATGAACAGTGCAACTACTGAATTTATAACGGAATGCAACTGCTGGAATGAACAGTGCAATTACTGATTTTGACTTGGTGTTATAACATCAAAACGACAACCACGCTATCAGTTGTTGTTTATCAAACCAGACTTTATACTGATTCAACTAACAACTACCGAATACATAGCATCAAGTTCTGATATTATCATCCACCGGAAGAGAAGGGAGAACTTTGCAACTTTACGATGAAATACAAACCTGAAATGCTCAGCGTTTTAAAATAACATCAACATCTTCAACATCCACTCCGTAAAATACATTTTTGAGTTCCAAACATAACCCACTGTGAGCCCGAACACTAAACATTCACATCAATATCAGCAGAACATGAACAAAGGCTGATATTAAACATAACTTAGGCAAGAATCATGAAACGAAACGAGAACAATACACATGCTTTCATGGCGTAGCAAGAATCAGATTTACTTGCCTCAATAAGAAGAAATCACGAGATACATCAGGTCACGAACAGAGAGTCCTCCCGAGCGCGACGATAAGCTTCCTATTTTCTTTGATGCAAAAATGAGTATTTTCTTGCAAAGAAATGAACTTATAGCTCACAAGGACATCATTTTATTTGCAAAGTTTGAAAATTTCTTAGCCATGCTCGGGTGGCGGCTGATCGGATCTCTGCACCTTATGAATTCTGAAAATTAGAAACCAGCTATTGGAACAAATAAACAATGCTGAAATCTGAAATTAGAAATGGGTCCTCAAATTATAAGGAATTAGAATTTGTGGATTTTGGGGCGTTACAAGAATACTCTACGCTCTCAGCCTGCGCTCCTCTCGAGCCAAAATCTGTACTGGACGCTTCTCAAAAGATAAATCCGGCGCCAACTGGAGTGGCTCAAAATCCAACACGTGTGACGGATTCGGAACATACTTCCATAGCATCGAGTTGTGGAACACATTATGGACCGCTGACAAACTGGGTGGTAACGCTACTCGATACTCCAGAGTACCAATGTGAGGATTGAGAATTTAGATTAGTGATTAATTGATTTGATTTGGGATTAATCACGTGTATTTTGAGGATTTTGCAAAAGAAATAAGGTTCCTACGGATTCATCAGCCGCGACGCTAGTTTAAAAGATGAGAAATATCGATTTTTTGTGAAGTCAACGCTGGTCAACGGTACTGTAGCTCCTGCTGGTGGATTTTGAATCAGCAGAGATGACGTCAGCGTGACGCAAGGAGAGCTGCTGGTTTTGGTTTCGGAGTTTGGAGTTGCTGCTGGCAGATGTTGCGCTTAGCGTGAGATTGAACTACCCGGTCGACGCAACACTCGAACGGCAGCAACTTCGCGTTCCTCAACTAGCCAATTACTGTGAGGATTGAGAATTTTGATTAGTGATTAATTGATTTGATTTGAGAATTAATCACGTAGATTTTGAAGTCCCTGCTGATTTTGAGCGTTGCGTTAATTTTTGGGAATTTCAATCGTAGCGATTTTTGGTGCAAAGCTGTTAACAGTACGCTACTGTAGCGGAGTCAACGCAGGTCAACCTTACTGTAGCTCGCTGCTGGTGAAATTGGAATCAGCAGAGATGATGTCAGCGTGACGCAAGGAGAGCTGCTGGTTTTGGTTTCGAAGTTTGAAGTTGCTGCTGGCAGATGTTGCGCTTAGCGTGAGATTGAATGAGGAAGTGACACGTGTTAGTCAACATTTTGGAGTGCTGACTTTTGGATTCAGCAGTTGCGCTTGTGAACAGTGATCAGCTGATGGTTTGTGGAATCAGTCGCAAGAGCTATCGATAGATATGATGACGTAGGCGTGAAGTATTCCTTGCTGCTGGTAGTATATTGCGTTGTGATGGTTGCTGCTGATCAGCAGGCGCGCAAATACTAATGTTGAGAAGCGGCGTCGTTTGAATTAGTTGAAACGCTGTGTTTTGAGCTTTTTGTTTGAGAGATCAGCTGTTGGCAGCAATGGTTACGTAACCAAAGTGACGTCGTTTGGATTAGTAGATGCGTCGTCGTTTTGAGTGATTTCTCGCGACCAGCAGATAGATTGTTTTGAAGAGAGAGCTGTTATCAGCTCTTGGTTGTTTTGCTTGCGAGAGCTGTTGTCAGCTGGTGTTTGCTACGGCGTCGCTTTGATAAGTGGGAACGGTGTCGTTTTGAAGTGTTTTCGTGCGATGTTTGTGTAGTCGTTGCTGCTGAATTTAGCGATAGAAAGGAGGTATCTGCTGGAAGATCTCTACTGTTCAGTCGACTGAATATTGGTGTTCAGCAGACGTTGATTTGGGGAGATTATATATAGAAGTTTTGTTCGACACTTAGAATTATTTTGAGCCAGATATTTCTTATCTCTTCTTCTCCAAACCCTCGTCGAGCTACTGTTCACCGTGGTTTTCCACCGCCGATTCCCATCGCATCCAGCCGTTGTTTTTAGAAATCTTAGTGGCGCTGGTTTCCCCTTGCTTAGCTCTTTCGTTTGCTACCCATTTGAGACGTTGTATTCGCGCTGGTGTGGAAACGCGAAGCTGCTGGAGTTCAAAGCTTTTTAAGAAAAGTCTGTACGTGCGTTCTTCTGCTAGCGTGAGCTTTTGGGTGAGCATTCCTTGTAGAATTGAGCTCTGTTCTTTTAGCTAATGCCTACATAGAAGTGTAGGAATTGAATTAGACTTCTGGCCGTAGGATTAGCGTGTCTATGGTGAGATTGAGCTAAGATATTAGCTATATTGTAACAGATTTGAGCTTCCAGGAAGTTCCTGCTGCGTGATTTGAGCCAGGAGAATTCTGTTAGGTAATTCGAAGAAGGAAGGTACGAATTGAGCAGCCCTTAGCAGCTTTGAGCTTGAACATGTCTATATCTCAATGTTGTGAATATGGGGAATTTCTGTTATGACTTTACGTGAGCCAGTTGCTATAATTGCTTGAGTATACATGTTGTTTTCATGTGTTATGCATTTTATGTATTGAGCATGGATATTGAATGGCATTCATGCATACATCTTGAGCCTGAATTACAGATTTGATTTGATAACCTGATTGGGTGTCACGTTGTGACTGGCCGACTGGTGGGTCGTGCCCGAAAAGTCCAACGCTATCTTCGGAGCGGTGACTACCGGATACGAGTGTCTACCGCCGAGCTGTGATGGGCTGACGGGCCCCGATGATCACGGACCGATGATTTCCCGGTTGATAGACCGTGGTATAGAGGCGACATGATATGATGTGCCGGTTGTTACACCGGTCTAGCTGACTGATTTCCTTTGACAGCCTCATGCATTTATAGCATTGATATATAGCTTGTTGCTTGTTTATCTGCTTTGATAGCTCTTCGTACTGAGGCTTGACCTCGTACTTGTTTCCTGCTTTTGTTTTGTTTGGGTCTGTGTTGCCCATTTGCAGGAGCATTAGGTAATCAAGCTGGACCGAGTGGAAGTTCAGCTGGTCGATCCCCGCGTCCCTGAGTCCCAGTCTATATATGATATGTATTGAACCGGGGGATGCCCCGTGTTATCATGTATTGGGGATTTATATTTGGTTGATATACCTGTTGTGCTGGAGTTTGAGTCAACTCGTATTTTATTATTGCTATTTTGAATGTTTGATTGGAAGTTCAGGCCTTTGTATTTCGAAATATTTTTAAGCCCTGATTTTAAGCTTCCGTGTTTATGCGCTTATTATGTGTTAATTATTAGTAATTAGCACGGGGCCTGACAACCAAGCCTCTCCAAAATCTCGAATGGCGCAATAAACCTCGGGCTGAGCTTGCCCCTCCAGCCAAAGCGCATCACGCACTTCATGGGTGAGATCCTAATAAACACATGATCTCCAACAGCTAGCTCCAGATATCGTCGTCTCTGATCGACATAACTCTTCTGACGACTCTGGGCTGTCCTCATTCAATCCCGAATCCTCGTCACAATATCTGATGTCTGCTGTACTAACTCCAGCCCAGTCAGCACTCTCTCTCCAACCTCGTCCCATTGCACGGGAGATCTACATCTCCTCCCGTACAGAGCCTCATACGGAGCCATCCCAAACGATGCCTGAAATATGTTGTTGTACGTGAACTCTACCAGAGGCAATCTCGAGTCCCATGTACCTGGAAGTCAATCACACAGGCTCTCAGTAAATCCTCTAGAATCTGGATGACTCTCTCCGACTGCCCATCAGTCTGCGGTGAAATGCCGTGCTGAACGCCAATCTAGTCCCCAAAGCGGCATGTAAACTCCTCCAAAACGCAGACGTAAATCTGGTGTCTCTTTCGGACACAATAGAGACTGGTATGCCATGCAGCCTGACAACCTCTCTGATGTGATGTCAGGCCTCGTGCTCTAAACAGAGTAAAATCATCCAAACACATGCGGAAGCTATCAAAAAGCGGGTAAAATTTTCGCTTTTGGCCTGACGGTTTAAAACAATATAATTTAAAATAAAGCGATACTCAAAATATATCCCAGTACGTAAAAACGACCAACAGTACAGCATACAACAACCATAACATGTATCAGACTCCAACTACTGGATACAAAGACGAAGCACAGGGCATCCCCCTAGCTAACTAATACATATATAAATATAATATGCTATACGCAACTGGGACACTCTAACCACCTCCTGGGGCACCACCAGCTGGGTTAAACCCACGACCAGCTGTAAAACCTGGGTTCCCTGAAAACAACACAAACAAGGAAACAAACCAAGCCCCAAAGGGACATGGGGTCAAACCCCAGTACGGAGAGCAACAGATATAGCTAAAAGAATGCATAAGATAAAATGCAGATGCTATGCATGAGATACCGGATAATAACGGAAGGCTCAACCAACAAGGGAGCTAAGGAACTCAAGCACAGCTCCAACAATCTGCAACAACAGTGGCCACGGGGTGTGTTCACAGTGTGGTAATGAGCCACTCGCCGTGATACAACACCCTAATACCAGATGCATCAAACAACTCAACCTGCCGTTGCCTCGCCCATGAACTGTGGTAGTTAACCACTCGGCGCATGGTGGCTAACGATCCCAGCAGGTAGATGAGAGTGCGGTATTGCCGCTCGCCCTCGCATCCTGTTAAGAATCAACAACAGCAATACAAGATACGAACAATGGATGCAATAACAATATGATGCAATATGGGAAATGCATGTATGCATAACAGGGCAACTAAACGATCAACAGAAATCACGTATGCACACAGCAACATCCACATCAATGCACAACAGCCATCTAGCATTCAATCTCACGCCAATTCCCAGCAATATCAAGCTCAGATCCGTACGTTATACTTTTGTGCAACAATTACTACAAAACAGGCCCGAGAGATCTGGATAGCAACCTGCTAAATACACAACACACAGATCTCAAAAGCTGCACAGAAGCTCACGGCCAATTACAGAAGCTCACAGCTCCCTGCTAAATACACAACACACAGATCTCAAAAGCTGCACAGAAGCTCGACGGCCAATTACAGAAGCTCACAGCTGGGAGCCACGCTCAACCAACTCAATTTCTACCAAAACAACTTACTGGAAGCTTAAACCAAGGCTAGGAATGAAATCTCATCACAAGGGAACGAAGTTCTACCTGCACTACAAAACGCACAAACGGACAGCAACTTCGCGTTCCTCAACTAGCCAACCACAGCCTCCAAAAGTGGTATGAAATGATAGAGCTTCGCAAGAGGAGTCCAACGCTACCTCGAACGTATCAAACAACGGCCGGAGACAATGGGAATTGTCGGAGAAAAGCTACTGTGAACAGTAACCTAGGGTTCGAAGCGAAGAACACAATCGAGGAATATTTCGCTAAGTATGGAATCTGGTATCTCAAATCGAAGACCAAGTCTTTCTTATATACATCTCGCAAAAGCTGGTTAAATTACCCACCGACATAACCAGCAGGCACCAACAAACAAATACAACCAGCAGATGCAAAGAAACCAGCTGCTGAATCTCAAACAACGTAAATCAAAACGACGTCGTAGAACACTACCTACGACTGGTTCTCAACCAAAAGCTGGACAACCAGACGACTGGTTTAAACATCGCGGGAAATCTCCAAAAGCTGGTACCAGCCGCAACATTTAAAACGCAGCGTTGCAACTAATCAAAACGGCGTCGCACAACTGACGTCATCCAGTTGCTAGCTCTCGCGCAGTACCAGCTGCAAGATACAGTAACCCCCACCAGCTGCAAGCTACAGTAGCGAACAAATCTCTCGCAGCTGGACAACCAGTCGCAACATCCAAACGACGACGTTTCCTCCTCGCGCTACAGGAATGTTGACCCGCATTGACATCTGCTTCGACTGAACAACCAGCAGGAACACACGCGACCAGATCTCTCGATAGCGCTACACCAACACGACGTCGCTCCAACTAATCCAAACGCTGTCGTTTTGCACTTAATGCCAAATACACAAATGCAACAGCTGGATACAACACGTTACCAGCTCTCACTTAACACAAATGCATCCAGCTTTCACTAAAACGACGACGTTTAGGAATCTCGCGCCAAAACACGCTACGACTGGATTTTACAATTCGACCAGCTTTCTCAATAAAACCAGCTTTCAAACCCAAAACACGAAAACTTCCAGAATTGCTCTAGGTGAGGAATTCGACCCAAAAACACAACTTAAACATTAAAACAGAGATCTTAAGCCACCAAGAATCTCTAAGCACCGATTAATTCTCACGATTAATCTTAAACATAAATCCAGGTCTCATATTTCTCCCCCACTAAAAAGGATTTCGTCCCCGAAATCAAACAAAAATTCTGGCACAAAACACAGCAACAGCAAAATACATACAGAACTCGCCCAACACAAGGCCAAGAGTTCAAGATAACTGAGCAAACATATAACAACAACTAGGGAAGAATTACAACCAAAAGCTACAACTACTGGAAATTTAGCTCAACAGCTACCCAAACAGATGCGGCCACTCGCGCTGCATCTTTTTCTTCCAGCTCCCAAGTAGCTTCTTCCCTTACATGTTTGCTCCACTGCACCATTACCAACGGAATGGTCTTATTCCTCAACTGTTTCTCTTTTCTGCCAAGGATCTGCAAGGGATATTCTTGATAACTCAATGTCTGATCTAGCTCCACCTAGTCAGTTCTAAGCACATGAGACGGATCTGGCTCATATTTCCTCAACATGGAAACATGGAAGACATCATGAAGAGAAGACAACTCTAATGCAACAACAGCCGATACACTAAAGGGCCGATCCTCTTAACAATCTCATACGGACCAACGTAACGAGGAGCTAACTTTCTCTTGTGTCCGAAGCGCATCACACTGCGAAACGGAGAAACTTTGAGAAATACACGATCACCAACCTGAAACTAGAGAGGTCGACGCCTCTTATTCGCATAACTGGCTTGGCGATCTTGGGCAGCTTTCATCTGCTGTCTAATAAGATCCACATGATCTTTCATTTGCTGCACAAAGTCAGGGTCAGATAGCTGCTTCTCCCCCACTTCTTCCCAACACACTGGCGATCTGCACTTTCTGCCATACAAAGCCTCAAAAGGCGCCATACCAATCGTCACTTGGTAGCTGTTATTGTACGAAAACTCAACCAAAGACAATGCGTCTTGCCATCTACCTCCGAAATCCAACTTAACAGCTCGTAACATATCCTCTAACGTCTGAATAGTTCGCTCAGATTGGCCATCTGTCTGGGGATGATACGCTGTACTCATAGCCAATCTGGTACCCAAAGCTGTTTGCAAACTCTTCCAAAATCTGGAAGTAAACCTCGGATCTCGGTCAGAAACGATTGAAACAGACACACCATGCAGTCTAACAACAAAATCAACGTATAGCTTCGCCATCTTCTTCAACGAGAAGGTCATTCCATACGGAATAAAATGTGCAGACTTTGACAGACAGTCTATAACCACACAAATAGCATCGTACCTCTGCTGGAACGAGGCAGATGCGTCACAAAATCCATAGCAATGTGCTCCCAATTCCATTGGGGCACCTCCAAACTCTGCAACAGACCACCAGGTCTCATCCTTTCGGCCTTAACCATCTGACAGTTCAAACATCGAGCAACAAAACCAGCAACGTTGCTCTTTAGGCCAGCCCACCAAAAGTACGACTTCAAAGCATGGTACATCTTCCGTGCACCAGGATGAACACTATGTCTGTTGGAGACAATGGCGGATCCGGATCCTGTTTCCCGGGGGCGCAGCGGAAGTTTAAAATTTGCCCCGAAAAACGTTCAATACATCAAAATATATTCTATAAATCATACATAGGATGTTTTATAGAGTGTCGCCTTGCTGGCGTCTAGGCGCCTGGCTCCAACCAAATTCACAGGGAATCTGGCCCTTCAAGGTAGGCGGCGGTAGATCCTCCTTAATCAGGTCCACGATCGGAAACACGAGTCCTTCGTCAGTCTGCACTAGAAGAGCTGACGAATTTTGGCCATAGACAGAATCTCCTCGTCGCGGTGATCGAAACAAGTCCGATCACGAGGCGGCGGGAGAGGGGCGGCGCGCGGCGGCCGAAGGGAGAAGGGAAAGGTGGGCGGCTACTTTGAAGTCTAGGGTTTGAGTTGTGATCTTATGTTTAGCCCTAGACCAATCCATGCATAAGTATAGGTATGATGGGCTTGAATCGGCCCATTGGACCTGAGGCAGGCCCAGTCCAACATATGAACATTCGGTTCATTCCCATCACTGCGACTTCATCTAATCCCGATCGACGATCAGATCGGACCGATCGACTCAGTTTCCAAAACTAAATATTATGATTTGAAAACAATTTTTCAGACCTACAGATGTGAAACCCGCAGGCTGCGTCATATAGATCTCTTCCTTAATGTTTCCATTAAGAAACGCAGTTTTCACATCCATTTGCCATATCTCATAGTCGTACCATGCGGCTATGGCTAGTAAGATTCTAATTGACTTGAACATTGCGACTGATGAAAAGGTTTCATCATAGTCCACACCTTGCCTTTGAGTGTAACCTTTCGCGACCAGTCGTGTCTTGTAGGTCAGTACCTTACCATCAGGCCCGAGTTTTCTCTTGTATATCCATTTGCACCCAATAGGAACAATTCCTTCGGGAGGATTGACAAGAGTCCAAACTTGGTTCGCATGCATTGAGTCAATCTCAGACTGCACTGCTTCAAGCCACAAATTAGAATCAGTATCGAAAATTGCCTCCTTGAAAGTTCTTGGATCACATCCAATAACTTGATCACTTTGATCATCTTCAAGGAGGAAACCGTATCTTTCAAGAGCCCTAGGAACCCTTTCGGATCTCCTAGGTGCGACCATTTCTGGTACTGGCTCTTGAGGCGTGGGAGACTCACTTGGTACCTCAGTTGGTTCTCGAACTTCTTTGAATTCCACTATTTTGCCCTTTCTATCAAGTAGAAACTCCATTTCCATAAAGGTGGCATTTCTAGAAACAAACACTTTTGTTTCGTTGGGATAGTAGAAGTAGTATCCAATGAAATTCTTTGGATACTCAACGAAGTAACATAAGATGGATCTAGTATCCAGCTTATCTCCCACTGTCTGCTTCACGTAAGCAGGGCATCCCCAAATCCTCATGAATGAGTATTTGGCGGCTTGCCCATCCATATCTCATATGGAGTCTTATCCACTGCCTTGATGTGGACATTGTTCAACAACAATACCGCCGTTTCGAGCGCATAGCCCCAAAACAAGGTAGGAAGTTCAGTGAAGCTCATCATAGATCGAACCATGTCCATCAAGGTTCGATTACGACGCTCCGCTACACCATTGAGCTGTGGTGTGGCCGGAGGGGTCCACTGTGAGAGAATCCCATTCTCTTTAAGGTAGTCTTGAAATTTAGCACTCAAGTATTCACCACCTCGATCGGATCGAAGCGCTTTAATACTTTTTCCTAACTGATTTTCTACTTCAGCCTTGAATTCTTTGAACCTTTCAAAGGATTCATACTTTTGCTTCATTAAGTACAAGTACCCATACCTAGAGTTGTGAGCAGAGAGCCTCCCCCTCTCAAATTTGAGTTCGTCCTCGAACTCATCAGCAGTCTCTATACATATATACATGTGAACCATGTAATAATAGAACTTGCAGAAAACTGACCTTATTGGAACAAAGATGGAATCTTTGCCTCATATCATCTTCCACCTCCCATGTTGCTTCGTCAACTCCGTATCGATTCCATTGAATTTTCACCAATGGTATTGTTTCCGTTCGGAGTTGTTATTCTTTCGATCAAGTATCTGAATCGGTTGTTCACAATAACTCAAAGTTTCATCAAGTTCAGCTTCATCAGCAGGAATAACATTTTTGAAACAAAGTTAGCCACATCTGCCTTCATTTGTTTCCACCAGTACTGCTTGCTTCGTCAACTCCGTATCGATTCCATTGAATTTTCACCAATGGTATTGTTTCCGTTCGGAGTTGTTTATTCTTTCGATCAAGTATCTGAATCAGTTGTTCACAATAACTCAAAGTTTCATCGAGTTCAGCTTCATCAGCAGGAAAAGTGAAGTGTTCCGAAATAAAGGTGTGTGAAGCACCAGTATCAATTACCACATAAGCAGGAAAATTACACAAATAGCAATTACCTCACCTCATCAGGTAAGTCATGTGATACAACAAAGTGTTCCGAAATAAAGGTGTGTGAAGCACCAGTATCCATTACCACATAAGCAGGAAAATTACACAAATAGCAATTACCTGCGATCACATCATCAGGAACCGCCTATGCTTGCTCCTCAGTCAATGCAAACACTCTTGCTTGTTGTTTAGGAGGTTGGCTCACTGTCTGGCTCCCTCCTTGTCTACCCTGCTGCTGATTCGGGGTTTGAAATGAATGTACGGAGGACACTTGCCTTTCCGCCCCTGAATTCTGTGAACTTTCAACACCACGTTGAGGACAAATTCTTGCAAAATGTCCCGGTTGATTGCAAAGGTTACAGCGACCAACTACTCCTCTACACTGTTTCGTATTATGTCGTCCTCCACATTTAGCACAGTACACATCGGGTGTCTGCCCCGTTTCCCTCTGTTTAGTCTCATTCGAACTAGCGGAGCTACTGATACCTGAACGTTTGAATTTCTTTCCTCTTCCTTTAAAGAAATTATTCTTCCCACTACTGCCGCTTCCAGCATCAAATCGAGGGGGTGGTGGAATTTGTGGGTTCTCCTGTGATGATCTTGCTGCTAGTGGCACAAATTGTGCTCGTCGTTGCCTTAGTAATCCAGCTTCTGCGCCTTTTGCGCGATTAAGTGCATCCGCAAAGGTATTGGGTCTCCCAGTATTCACCAAGGTGAACACATCTGGATTCAACCCATTTATAAACTGATCGGCTTGTGTTTCATCGCTGATAGCAACATGTGGAGCAAATTTGAGCAAGCTCGTGAACTTGGCAACATACTCTTCAACATTCAATTGCCCCTATTTCAAATTCGCAAATTCTGCTCCTTTATCCTTCCGATAAGAAACTGGGAAGAATCTCTGGTAAAAAGCGGTTCTAAACACTGTCCAAGTAACCACTGTGCCCTGATTTTCCAGTGCTTTCTTCGTTGCCACCCACCAACTTTTCCCAAGACCATGCAACTGGTGTACAATTAATTTCACCCGACGATCATCGGTATAATCAAGCGCTTCAAATAACTGTTCTATATCTTCTAACCAGTTTTCACAGTCTATCGCACTTTCGGTTCCTGTCAAAGTCGGTGGTTTAAAAGACTGAAATCGTTTCAACAAGATTTCCATCGGGGTAGCAGCGGCCTTCAGTACATCAGTCGATATACTACCCTGCTCAGTCTGTCTATTAGTTGCTCTTCGAGGAGGAATATCTAAACATCAAACATACTGATCAAATTTCCTCATCAATTGCTAATAAGTCAGTCTCAGTCCCTCCTCTGAGTAACATTCATGAACATATTGCTTCTCAAGAGATCGAGTTCTGATTCAGGGGTAATTCAATACATGCTACTTATTCTCTTCTCAAAGAGCATGTAATTCTTTCAACTTCTCGGTATACTCTTACCATTTTTATCACAATAATCAAGTGATATAAATTCAAAACAGTAAGCCATATACCACACAAGCATGCAATCAATGGTTATGAGATTAATCAGGATAAATCAATCTACCCCACTCATCTATCTTAATTCAATCTCTTAATGATTTAATCTGCTCTGATACCACCTGTTGTGAGGCTCTCTGCTCACAATTATCTTCTAATCTCATTATGTGGGCGATTAATTAAACTAACAAGTTTAATTTGTCTAATCTAGTAGTAGTTTTTTTTTCTTTTAAATGCGCAAGAGCTGGTCACGTAAAATTGTTCAGAACACTATTCATTGTCCAAAAGCTGGTTTTGTATTATACGACAACTGTACAATGTCTATCATTATTACCTCTACTGATTACAACATCTAATCAGTACTACAAAACCCGATTTTGTGTTACTACCATTAAACATGTCAAGACTAAACCAGCAGCAACTATCTAGTACTTTTTAGTCTTCGCCCTTTACTTCGGTAATCAGCTCTCACTACCCTGGTCCCTTCAATTCAGCTCTCTCTTCTCCCTGTTGTCATGCACACATACAAAACATAACAACAGCCGGATAAACTCCGGTGAGAACATTTCTCTGTATAATTCAACAGGTATAAATAATATCAATGAAACACATAACAGTCTATCAACTGAAATAAAATGCAATGCATGATTCTATCTCATCTCTTCGGGCCCAGAATTGATTCCATTTCAGTTCGATGCCATCAAGATTCGTATACGATCTTGACATGAATATTCATCTATCGAAACCATCTCCGGCTTCGAAAATCAGGTCAACTCAGTCCTGGGCATTAGAATCAATTCAATTCTCTTCGATATGCAATCTCATGCAAATATAAAAGATCCACTACCTGTGATGGATCGACACATACAGAATTCAAGTTCTAAATCAAGAACAGTAATCAAACATGTATGTGATTTCATTGGGATACTCAAGAAATATCATTCTCGAGTAATCTAATCCCTGACTCTTCTGTCAAATTATACCTTCGTATTCTCTGTTTTGAAAACACTTCACTTCTTGTTTTCGAAATCTGTTTCAACACTTCCCGGGAACTTCACAGAATCACAGTTCAATATCAATATTCGCGGTGTTCCCAGTATTCGAAGTCAATCTTATTTATAAGTGCAAGTCTCTGGTTCTGGTGGAATTTCCAACGTAATCGGTATGAATTCCACGTGCCATGCTGAGTATTGATTTCCCAGATCAGGATATACTCACACCGCTTCGAAGCCAGATTCAATTTCATACATATCGATTAACAGATTCCTAAACTATTATCAGTCGCCGTTCAATGGTTGTCATATAAGAAATCCTACGATTGGATTAATCCTCTCAAATCCTCGCCTGCTGATCGCTAAAATCAATCGAGGAGATCAGCAGAAGTCTATTAGCAGGTGCCTTCTTTTCCTCTCGTTAAAATCAGTAGAAGAAATCAGATGTTGTATTCAAAATTACAATCTCGAAACGATACCGTTCCAAATAAACGAAACGACGCCGCAGCGTTTCACCAGCAGGCAACAATATCTCTTGCAAAGAACCAGATGCTGGTTGTCGAATTCCCTTCAAAACCCATCAGCAGCTGGTTACGCAAAAATACTCAAAACGACGACGCGTAAACTAATCTAGACGACGCCGTACTAGATATGCCACATAGCTACCAACTGCTGGTCAATCAGCAGGCATCCATCCTTCACAACGATTCAAAACCAGCAGTTGACTTAGCCAAACGACATCGCTGCGCCTACAACAACCAGCAGTTGCATAAAGGAAACTCCAGCTGCTGGTTTCTACATGCAAAACAGTACTCGCCACGCGTCACTCCCTCGTGGATCCTTTCAATTGTGCGCGCCAACCACCAGCAGCAACCATCTCAAATACAACGCAACTGCCGAAACTAGTAGTCAACACTCAAAAACGTTGACTAACACGTGTCGCTTCCTCGGTCTGTCTCGCGCTACCTGCAACATCGACCAGCAGCAACACGACTAAAACCAGCAGGTATATAAGAAAACTCCTGCAATAGTAATCAACACGTGGCATTTCTTCATTAACCCTTGTACTAGCATGTTTGCTGCCAGCAGCAATTCTTCCCACAAAACTACTACCATTGACTCTCGTTGACTTCGTTACTATGGACTGCTGCCGACCGATTTCTTTAATTCGCTTCGTCTAATTCCAACACTTAGCGGAATTCAACGATATAAAAATCCTCAACACACACAACACTTCCAGAAGAAATCCGATATCATCAGTTATCCTTCATCAAAATCTATCATTTGAAAATATGGAAATCTCGGAATTACTAATTCTCTTCTTAATTATTTCGGACATTACAAGAGTAGTCGTCGGTAAAGGTGATGAAGTATGTGGGACCGTACTTAGTACCAATGCTAAGTGGGCCACACACATCAGTATGGATCAAATCCAATAGGCCTTGAGTACGCTCAGGCTTGCCCTTGAAGGGTTGTTTAGTCATCTTTCCCTTGAGACAAGATTCACAAGTCGGTAGGGAGTTAATGTCTGACAAATCAAACATGTCACTCCTAACTAACTTGTTCATCCTACTCAAGGAAATATGACCTAGCCTAGCGTGCCAAAGTTGTGTTGGGTTTAAGCTATCGTTTTTCCTTTTTATTGTTGTTGTGTGTGTTTCCACATCGCGAGTTGGACCTTCTCTCAATGTAGAACATACCTTTTGCAGTTCGCAACTGCTCGAGGTAATCCTTACAGTTCCTCCTCCAATGTCCAGGCTTGTGACAGTGGTGGCAAACATCCTCATATTTGTTCGGCCTTGAAGTCCTTGCCTTGGGCTTCTTGGCGGGATTTTCCTCCTTCGCAGGGGCAGAAAGCTTCTTACCCTTGCGTTTGGGCCCCTTCTTTGCAGAGGAAGAAGATCCCAAAAGGAGGACGGGCTTGTCCTTCTTTATGGTCCCCTCGAACACTACAAGCATGTTCACCACCTCTTCAAGGGTGGCTTCCAGCTTGTTCATGTTAAAGTTGACCACAAAGGGGTCGAATGCAGCAGGGAGTGAGAGGAGAAGCAGATCCACTGACAGCTCATGTGGAAGTGTGATGTCAAGGCCCACCAACTTTTCAATGAGACCAATCATACGAATCCCATGCTCGCGGATCGAAGTCCCATCGCGCATGCGGCTCATCATAAGCTCATTGACAGTGGTGAACCTCTCAGTCCGAGAGTTCTCCCCATACAGCTCTTTGAGATGAAGATGTATGTCAGCAGCATACACGGTCTTCTCAAAGCGCCACTGCATTTCGTTTGACATCGATGCCATCATATAGCATCGTGTCTTAAGCTCGTCATCCCACCATTTGTTAAGATTTGTCAGCTCCTCAGGGCTGATATCGGCAGGAGCTTCCTTTGGAGGGCTCTTGTCCAACGTGAAGAGGATCTTCTCCGAAGCCAATACAATATTGAGGTTTCGAAGCCAGTCTTGGTAGTTCAAACCAGTGAACTTGTTGCTTTCCAGTATAGCAGCAAGTGGATTTTTGATTGAAGACATTATAATAGCATTTTATACTGAAGAAAAACAGACATGCATTACTAACTACATATGAAAAACGCTAAGACATAAAATAAGGTCATTTAGTTTTATGAATTACCCTCCCACTATTTTAACGATTTCACCACCCTCTAATGAAATCGAGAAAGCAAGTTTCCTTAGTGGGTACACGGAGTCCAATCAAGCGATCATGGTCCCGAATAAAATCAGCCAACCATGACCCTCAAAAGGTAGAGTCCAATTGCAACCGCTGCAACCTCCATGTATTTACCTCACGTCCAGTAAGGGCCCAATAATATGACGCCGATTACTATCACGTGTCAAGACGACCCATCAATGTTGAGTCGTGAAGGACGGTCCCCTTAACGTCCCCAATAATATGAGCCAACGTTAAAGGGAGTTCCAACCGACTCACAACAAGTGTCAATGACGTGTACAGATTTCCGGCATACATAACCCCCTCAATAATATGAGCCAGGCCATGTATACGGGTAGCATCGACGTACACTCATTGTTGATGGAAGGTAGGAAATTTTAAACAGATTTAAATTTCCTTAGTTTATCGAATAAACTTTTAATCTTGATATCAGTTTTAAATCATATTTAAAACGAGGGATTTTATTTTTGAAAATTTGGTCTCATAAATATTAAATCATAATTTAACATGTGGATTCAACTAACATATATATCGCATATATATAAATAAACTTTGGGATGATCGATCGCGAGAGCTATGCGGTCCGTGGTTGCCAATCACGGACCTGGGTCCAGTCCTAGGTGAAATACAATATGCAATGCAATCCTATTACATTAGCTTCAGATTTTACAGATCTTCGATCTCCAATATCTTTGATCGTCATCGCCACCATCTTCAAATGTCCTCCCACTAAATCTAATATTTACAATTAAATATTCATGACACATTGGGATACATTTTAAGGGATGGGAACGGGCCATAAATCAGGCCCACTTTATAACTGATATATCAACAATATTTACAACCAAAATCGCAAAACCTAGAGCATACACCTAACACATTGGGCACGGCTCTCGATCATCCCAAACATGCAATCAATCCAATTAATTGACATAAATTAAATAATCAAATCGAATTTGATAATTTCCAACAAAATCATTTTTTAATTATAAAATCATATTTCATAAATAAAATCACATTTTGTCAATTTAATTGCATCAAATTGGGCTTAAAACAATTTTAGGCCCAAAATCTCAAAAATTCCAAAATCATTTTTGGTCCAACCAAAAATTGGCCCAATATCAAATATTGGCCCGAAAACTCCTCGGGCCATCCGGGACAGGCCCAAAAATCCAAGGAGTCGAAAAACAGCGTCGCAACGCCGCCTCGGGTGCGCCGGACGGCGGCTACAGTGCCAGCGTGCGAAAGCTCTAGCACCGCCGTGTTTTTTTTTTTTTATTTTCGAAAATTTTTGATTTGATGCAATAAGGCACAAATTATGTATTGATAGATCCGAGCCTTGGCTCTGATACCACTGTTGGCGACAATGGCGGATCTGGATCCCGTTTCCCGGGGGCGCAGCGGAAGTTTAAAATTTGCCCCGAAAAACGTTCAATATATAAAAATATATTCTATAAATCATACATAGGATGTTTTATATAGTGTCACCTTACTGGCGTCTAGGCGCCTGGCTCCAACCAAATTCACAAGGAATCTGGCTCTTCAAGGTAAGCGGCGGTAGATCCTCCTTAATCAGGTCCAAGACCGGAAACACGAGTCCTTCGTCAGTCTGCACTAGAAGAGCTGATGAATTTTGGTCACGGAAGGAATCTCCTCGTCGCGGTGATCGAAACAAGTCCGATCACGAGGCGGCGATCGGCGGCGGGAGAGGGGCGGCGCGCGGCGGCCGAAGGGTGAAGGGAGAGGTGGGCGGCTACTTTGAAGTCTAGGGTTTGAGTTGTGATCTTATGTTTAGCCCTAGACCAATCCATGCATAAGTATAGGTATGATGGGCTTGAACCGGCCCATTGGACCAGAGGTGGGCCCAGTCCAACATATGAACATTCGGTTCATTCCCATCACTGCGGCTTCATCAAAATCCCGATCGACGATCAGATCGGACCGATCGACTCAGTTTCCAAAACTGAATATTATGATGTGAAAACAATTTTTCAGACCACCTAGTCCAAAATTACAGTTTAGCCCCTCAACTTTGGGAAATCGCAATTTGACCCCTGTTGACTTTTAGGAAGTCGCACTCCCTAAAATCCTCCTCCTATGCTCAACACATTGAGCTCAGTTTCCGTGCGGGAATCGTGAATCCAGTACTTGTGTGACCCTACTGAATATTATGATGTGAAAACAATTTTTCAGACCACCTAGTCCAAAATTACAGTTTAGCCCCTCAACTTTGGGAAATCGCAATTTGACCCCTGTTGACTTTTAGGAAGTCGCACTCCCTAAAATCCTCCTCCTATGCTCAACACATTGAGCTCAGTTTCCGTGTGAGAATCGTGAATCCAGTACTTGTCCCTCAACTTTGGGAAATCGCAATTTGACCCCTGTTGACTTTTAGGAAGTCGCACTCCCTAAAATCCTCCTCCTATGCTCAACACATTGAGCTCAGTTTCCGTGTGAGAATCGTGAATCCAGTACTTGTGTGACCCTCAATGGTTCAGGGATACAGCTAGCCGTGGGCCCACAACCATTGTGACTCCGAAATCACAATTTCGGACTTGCCCATCGGATCATGGTAAAGCGCCTAGCAACATCACCCCAAGATCCCCTAGGTATCACTGATAGTGCCTGGAAGAACCAGTTGGTCATGGTTAACGTACAGTACGGTCCTTTCAACACATATATCCCGATCAGATCAACGACCATTGGTAAATCGAGAGTCGCTAGAGATCCAATAACTATGCATACATCTTGGAGATCAAATAGTGACATCACGAGTGTTACTAGGCAAACCCATTTACCTAAAACACATCCAGTACTCTGGCCAGAGATTCATCACACTATTGTCTCTTAATGACCCCAAGTGAGTCGGTAAACGGGTCAAAGTGAGGCGCCTATCATGTAGAGTCTCAATGACGTTTCTGTTAGAGTAGATGCCCGACTAGCCAACTTGTGGCATGTGGGTTTTATAGACTCTTGTATATGACAATATTTATTTATGAAATACGCATTTATTTATGGCATTCTTTATTTATTATGTTATATAATGTTAACAATTGTGTTGGATAAAGACCTAGAATGCACCATAGTGTATGTTAGATGTGATAGTGGATATGATGGCTATCATTAAATACATCTAATAGTCACTGTGCATTCTGAATTCGTTCCTAGTCGATTGGGCCGTCAAAATGAGGATAAGGCCGCCCGAGCTTGAGACTAGCATCTGCGATGCGAAGTACCATGTTTCATTGGTAGGGAACATTGTGATGTTCTGAGAATGCAGATGGATAGTGACATGGTGATCTATCGAACTACCCTCGTTCGGACTTTCCAAGTGGTTATCATTTGTCGAGTGGATAAGTCCGAGGTCTTGGTTGTACTGATTAGTCCTCACTACTCGAAACGTCATTGAGGCTCTACATGATAGGCGTCTCACTTTGGCCCGTTTGCCGACTCACTTGGGGTCATTAGGCAGCGGGATTGGGTGAGGCCCCGATGCATGTAGGAGTCGATGCTTCGTTGTCGAGGATTCACCACTCGCTTACATGCGTGGATATCCTATGCTATCTGAGGAGATAATAGTGTATAAATCTCTGGCCAGAGTACTAGAAGTGTTTTAGGTAAATGGGTTTACATAGTAACACTCGCGATGTCACTATTCGATCTCCAAGATGTATGCATAGCTGTCGGATCTCTAAGCGTACTCTCGATTTACCAAAGTGATCGTTGATCTGATACGGGATAATCGATGCTTCGTTGTCGAGGATTCACCACTCGCTTACATGCGTGGATATCCTATGCTATCTGAGGAGATAATAGTGTATAAATCTCTGGCCAGAGTACTAGAAGTGTTTTAGGTAAATGGGTTTACATAGTAACACTCGCGATGTCACTATTCGATCTCCAAGATGTATGCATAGCTGTCGGATCTCTAGCGACTCTCGATTTACCAATGATCGTTGATCTGATCGGGATAAATGTGTTGAAAGGACCGTACTGTACGCTAACAACGACCAACTGGTTCTTGCAGGCACTATCAGTGATACCTAGGGGATCATGGGGCGATGTTCCTAGGCGCTTTACCATGATCCGATGGGCAAGTCCGAAATTGTGATTTCGGAGCCGCAATGGTTGTGGGCCCACGGCTAGCTGTATCCCTGAACCATTGAGGGTCACACAAGTACTGGATTCATGATTCTCGCACGGAAACTGAGCTCAATGTGTTGAGTATAGGAAGAGGATTTTAGGGAGTGCGACTTCCTAAAGGTCAACAGGGGTGAAATTGCGACTTCCCACTGTTGAAGGGCAAAACTGTCATTTTGGACTAGGTAATCTGAAAAAAAAAAATTCACATCATAATATTCAGTTTTGGAAACTGAGTCGATCGGTCCGATCTGATCGTCGATCAGAGTTATGATGAAACCACGGTGAATTAAACGAACCGAATGTTCATATGGACCTGGGTTGACCCAAGTCCATTGGGCCGGTTCAAGCCCATGAATTACTTATAATTGTATGATTTACTCTAGGGCTAATCACTTCACTTCACTTGAATAATTAACCCTAGCCTCCAAAAACTCCAAATCGGCCACCCCTCCTCTCTAACCTCACGTCGCCGCCGCCGGTCTTCACGCGCCGCCGCCGGCCGTCGCCCGCTTCGTGATCGGACTTGCTCCGATCGTCGTGCTGAGGAGATTCCATCCGTGATAAAATCCGTCAAGTCTTCTAGTGCAGATTGACGGAGGAAGATTGATTCCGGTCGTGGACCTGATTGGAGTATCTACCGCCGCCTACCGACAAGATCCAGATTTTCCCTGTGAAATCTGGTTGGAGCCAGGCGCCTAGACGCCAGCAAGGTAACAAATCTACGAACACCCTATGTATGTTTGTAGATTTATATTGATGTATTGAACGCTTTCCGGGGCTATTTTTGATTTCCGCTGCGCCCCCACGATGTGGGATCCGGATCCGCCATCGTATGCCAACAATGGTATCAGAGCTCAGGCTCGGATCCTTCAATACATTATTGTGCCATAATTGCATGAATCTCGAAATTCAGAATTGAAAAACAAAAAAACAAAAAAAATTGTTCTTGGCTTGCCGGCCGCCGCCGCATGCGGCGACGCTAACCTCCATGCGCGATAGCGCGCGCAGCCGCGCATCATGGTGGCCGAGAGTCGGTCGCTGGCTTCGCGCACAGGTTGCACAATCTGCCGATCAACGTTGCATGGTGGAGGTCGACCGCTGCTGCTGGTCTCGCGCATGATGGCCGCTGCTTCGCGCGGTGGCTGGGCGCTACGTGCGCCGCGCTTGGCGCGGCAGCGCGCGGCCTTGTGCCGCGTGCTATGTGGCGGCGGCCGCCGTCCTGCGTGTCTCCTGGCATCGTTGCGACGGATAATTTTCTTCCGATCAAAACTTTTTGAAAATTTTTCAAATCCTTTTCAAAATTGTACGCGCTAACGGATGGTTGACACGTGTCTTCCCATGCAAAAAGTCACATCGAAATTTTCTCTTTCCAAAAACGTTTAGTATTCTTTACTATATTTACGGCGTTTCCTATTCATTGTCTCTTTACTTTGAAAAATTTCTTCGAAGCATATTTGTGTTCTCTGCGTGTTCCCCTTTCAAACATTTTACAGGCGTTATTTTCCAATCATCTATTGTTAGCAATGGCCGCGTATTTCTACAGCAACTCTGTTCATGTCGACTTCGACTCCGTTCTGGAAATGGATGAACCAGGGATCGTATTGATGTTTCAGGCCCTTGTTGCATTTGGTTTACAGGGATTTTTGGGCTGTACTGCGGTGGTTTATGAGGACGCTCTTGTTGAGTTCTTCACAAATGGAACTGTGCGAGACGGTTTGGTTGTTAGCTCAGTGAATGGGGTTGTCGTAGAGATTTCAGAGGAGTTATTTGTTGAGACGTTCGATCTTTCGGTTGTTGGTTTGGCAGACGTTTCTGAGATGCCTAAGGATAAGATTTTTGATGCTAGGAGCATCGTATCTTTGTCGGGGGAGCCAGTAAGTCTTTCGGGAAGGAAGAATCTGATGAAATTTGAGTATCGTCTTCTGT
>KV012554.1:111217-125069 GCA_001598015.1 Dorcoceras hygrometricum | reverse complement strand
GACCATTGGTAAATCGAGAGTCGCTAAAGATCCGATATCTATGCTTACATCTTGGAGATCCGATAGTGGCATCGCGAGTGTAACTAGGTAAACACATTTACCTAAAACACTTCTAGTACTCTGGCCAGAGATTTATACACTATTATCCCCTCAGATAGCATAGGATATCCACGCATGTCTGCGAGCGGTGAATCCTCGACAACGATGCATCGACTCCTACATGCATCGGGGTCTCATCCAATCCCGACGCCTTATGACCCCAAGTGAGTCGGCAAACGGGTCAAAGTGAGACGCCTATCATGTAGAGTCTCAATAACGTTTCGAGTCATGAGGACTAATCAGTACAACCAAGACCTCGGACTTATCCACTCGACAAATGGCAACCACTTGGAAAGTCCGAAGGAGGGTAGTTCGATAGATCACCAGGTCACTATCTATCTGCATGCTCAGAACATCACAATGTTCCCTACCAATGAAACATGGTACTTCGCATCGCAGATACTAGTCTCGAACTCAGGCGGCCTTATCCTCATTTTGACGGCCCAATCGACTAGGAACATGTTCAGAATACACAGTGACTATTAGATGTGTTTCATGATAGCCGTCATATCCACTATCACATCTAACATACACTTTAGTGTATTCTAGGTCTTTACTCAACGCAATTGTAAATCATCATACACACAATGAAAGTAAAGAATTCCATATAAATAAATGCGAATATCATATATAAAGATTGTCATATACAAGAGTCTATAAACCCACACGCCATAAGTTGGCTAGTTGGACATCTACTCTAACAAGAACGAGCTGGTTTGGGGCCAGACTTAGTAGAACAGACTTCTCAAGTTATTCAGAAAGTAAGAGATCGATTGAAGACTGCTCAAAGTAGGCAAAAGAGCTATGCTGACGTCAGACGCCGCGAGTTGAGTTTCGAAGCTGGAGACCATGTCTTTTTGAAGGTAGCACCGATGAAAGGCGTGATGAGATTAGGGAAGAAGGGTAAGCTAAGCCCAAGGTTCATTGGTCCATTCGAGATTTTGGACAAAGTAGGAACGTTGGCTTATAGACTAGCTTTACCCCCACATCTGTCCTCGGTACATAATGTTTTTCACGTATCAGCTTTGAGGAGATATGTTTCCAACCCGTCGCATATCTTGAGCCATGAACCAATCCAACTAGCGCCAGATTTGAGCTATGAGGAACGACCAGAAAGAATTCTTCATAGGGAGAATAGAAAGTTAAGAAACCGTAGCATACCAATGGTTAAAATTCAGTGGTCTAACCAGTCTGAACGAGAAGCAACTTGGGAAACAGAAGAAGATATGCGTAGTCTCTACCCAGAATTATTTGGTAAGTAAATTTCGAGGACGAAATTTCATTAAGGAGGGTAGAGTTGTAACGCCCCAAAATCCCAAAGAACCAAAAATTGCTTAGCCTTTCTTTCCAAGGGCTGTTTCGAGTTTTTGAGCATTCAGATTCTTTCTCTTTTTTTTTTTTCAGATTGAAGCAACAGCCAGAGGGTCCTGGAGGGATTTCGTCCAAGCACAAATTTGTTAGAATCCAGACCTTGTTTCCTTTCGAAATAAAATGAGATCTTTAAAAAAAAAAGGAGCTCTGTTTTAAATGTTGTATCATATTTACAAATCAAAATAGTAGTGGGGAGTTTTAATAAAATATTTTGAGAAAGGACAAGGAGTTGGCACGGCAGCCATGCCTACTCCAATATTTCTACCTACTATTTAATCATTCTCCCTTGTATATAAGGATTTACGTGAGCCTCTGGATTCATTTTTGGTTGCACTTAAAACTTTTAGTTTCTCTAAAGTTGAGTAACTTTTCCAGTGTGCTTGTGGAGACTTCCAACCGTGATCAACTGCACGTTGCGATCTTCGTTTCAGGCAAGTAAATCTGATTCTTGTTGTATTGAGAAAACATATATTGCTTCGTTGTTTTCTGTAAGTGCTTGCCTATTCAATTTCAGTTTAGCTTTCATTAATGTTTGAGTTGAGCTATGGATTCACTGCTTTGATGCTGTAGTTTTGAGGAAACTCACCAGAAAGTTTAACCAGCAATGGTGTTTTTAAAAATATTCTGAGTTGTACAGATTCCAGGTAAGAAGCCAAGAGAAGTCCTCATTTTCCTAAGTACTGTGAAGACTCTGGACATTGAATCTAAACGAATAGGCAACGCTAGTTAGATCGGGAGCAAGTTCTGGTTGGATAAGCGAAGCCATTTTGTTTAGAATCTGTCTGAGTCGAAGCAGTATTTCGTATTCCTAGCCAAGTGTTTCTATGCGTAACTTGTCTTTAACCAAATCTGTTGTTGAGTTGCTCACAGCTGAGTAATATGCCAAAATCTGAAACACTTGCTATAAGCTCCTATTATCGTTTTCGCATTAAGATCTGTCTTGCTTGGTCAAAGCTGTTTTTTTTCTAAGAACCAAGATCTTTTTCTACCATTCATAAGCCGTGTTCCTTAGCCAAAGCTGTTGCTCACATCTGTATGCCTATACTGCACCTAAGATCTGTTTAGATAACCAAAAGCTGACCTTTGCGCAAGACATCTGTTTCCAATGAGATCGGTTTTCCAATGAGATCTGTTTTCTAGTGAGATCTGTTTTCCATTGACATCTGTTTCCAATGAGATCTGTTTTTCAGTGAGATCTGTTTTCCAGTGACATCTGTTTTTCCCGAGAGAGATCTGTTTTCACGAAATCTGATTTCCTAGAACCACGTCAGTTTTGCACTCTCGAGTTGATTCATTCAGAGCTGGTCCTCAGCTCCGAGTCCAACTGTACATTCAGTAGTGCTTTTTAAATAAAAAAAAATGAGTTTAATAGCAGTGAATCTACCAGATTTCAGTGATCGACTTTCGATCAAGAGCTAGTATAAAGTTATTCCAGAAAAGAAGTAAAGTTCAGACTTCAGATTTATGGCATAGGGGACCCGGTCAATTGTGAAGGGACATGATTACAGTAGGACCGTAATCCCTTCATGCAAAGGACAAGATTATGGAAATATTGTAATCCCTTCACAGAGAGTTACTGATCAGTTAACATGCTTCATGCACAAGGACCACCAGAGAGCCTCCAGACCATAAATCAACCAGTATAAGCAATTCAGATTCGAGCTTCGAGTTGTCCTTGAGTAGCGAGTTTTCAGATTTCAGTTGCTTGCATTTATGTGATTTTTGTTATCCTCAGTTTACTTGTTGAGCCCCTAGGCTCACTAGTTTTCTCAATGCAGGTGAGGCTTCTCAGGAGCAGGCGGGTGGTGCGAGTTGATTCGGATTGGAGGAATGTGTTTGTCGAAGGCCAGCGTTTCCGCAGAGTCTTATCTTTTGTTGTTTTGGATCTTTTGTTAATTGTATTAAGATCTGTTGCAACAATTGAGAACTTATATAGAGTTCATGTAGTTGTAATATCGCAACTTTGCATTATTGAATAGAGATCTGTTTGACAAACTGTTACTTTCATTTTTCCTTTGGCGCCATTAGTTTTGTTTTAGCTTACTAAATCGAATTTGGTCCTTCTATTTGTTTAAAATTTCGAAATTTTCCTATTCCGTTGACACCCTTGGGTTTGGGCGTCACAAGAAGTCTGAGCTGGTTTGACCTTACTATAGCTTTAAGCTATAGACCGTATATATAAGTATTGATAGTCGACCCACAATAATTTGGGCTGGCCCATTTGGTCCCCTGGTAAATGGGTTGATAAAATTCTAGCTCAGCCCACTTAAAACATTTAGTGGGATGAGTCAACCCGACAGACCCAATCAATTTTTGGCGCCTATATTGATGGGTCAAGTTAAGTACAGGTCAGATGGCTAAACTTTCATTGGCTGTGCATATGATAAGATTGAATAGAATATAATAGTTTTCTTAAATTCTAATATCATGTATAAAATTACTAAACATTTTGTCTATGGAAAAAAGATCATGGCATGACTCAGATTGTAAACAAGTTGAGCAAACATTGGTTTTTCAACGGACTCAAATAATGGAGCTCGTCTATGTGCAAAATTCTTTTATCCTAGATATTAGTCTAAAGAGTAGGTTTCATATGAGACATTTTCACATGTCTATATTTATGATATGTTTTAACTGAGTTCATATTTGTGATTAAAAATAAAAATTTTAATATAAACAGTAATATATTCGATATAAAAAAATATTTTCGTCAATCATGTAAATTTATATGATAATTACGCTAAGTTCATATTTTATATTAAAAGTAATATTTTACAAGCATAAAATATAATATTTTTTCATGGTTTTAGTCAATTTGAAAGAATTATTTATCAAATATATATTTGTAAAAAAACAATACTTTAATTATAAAATAATTTTAATAATAATTTTAAGTTTTAAATATAAAAATAATTTTTTTTCAATCGAACAATCGTTAGAATTTTTTGACTAACTTCTTCTAGAAACGATACTATGCCTCATGCCAAAAAAAATTAGTCAAATTTGATCTTCACCCCCAGATAATTATCTAATTAGTTACTAATCTTCAACTCGAATTCCAGCTCTATTTTCATTATCGGTCACTATTTTGGTATTCATAGCCCGTGATAGTCTGATAGAACTTAAAATAAAATACCTGAACTGCATCAGCTGATTATTCGTCACGTTTACACCGCGGGTCATTTAAAAAAGAGGGACTCATTCCTATGTTATTTAAAAGGAAGGGAGTTGACTTTTTTTATTTGGTCAAAAAGATTGATTTTAAGGGTACTTTAGTCTTTTTATATGTTTGATATTTGAAAAGTATAAAACAGAATTGATTTAAGTTAGTCTGGACTCGAACACTGGTACAGAGATTGGGAAAGAGCTCTCATACCACTACACCAATTGTACAGATTTAACATTGAATATAACTAATATATAAAATATATAAATCAATTGGGTCATGAACTTGCACTGATTGGGTCGTGAAATTGCACTGGATGGATCGTGAAATTATTAAACAAATATTATTGGGTCGTGGTGTTGGTCACGTACTTAAATCAAAACAATTGGGTCACGTATATGGGTCACGTGTTTGAATCAAATTGGGTCGCGAGTATGAATTGGGTTGGGTCGCATATACGCCATCGATTGGGTCGCGATAAAAGAATTGGGTCGCGTATACGTGGATCGCTTCTACATTGGGTCGTGTGGGTCTCGTGTTTCACCCAAATCTCCCTTTACACCGCCAGATTCGGTCTCGGTTTCCATCGGATAATCTTGAAACGCCCATTTTCGCCGACATAGAACGTTTTGCTTCCACCTTCGGAATCTAGAGACGGTGAAAGAGATGTGTGCTTGATCCATTGGATTTCTATCTATGGCTACAAACACGAACAATGCGGCTTCTCTGTTGATGCCGGAGATCGGACCTGATGGACTGGCCCGAGAATCTCCGGTCATCGCCTACACAGAGAAGGTTTTTTGTCCGAATTTCACTCCCCACATTCAATCGCGCACCTAAATGCTGAAAAATTGTGTTTGGATATGTTAATTATTCGGGGTCGTGAATTATGATGTGTTGATGTGGGTATTTGATATATATATTTTTATGTTTTATTTGATTTAGGTGATTGAGGAAGAACAACTTCAATTGAGGAAGTAAGTTGACTTTCTTCTTCATTACTTTATAAATGGGTAATTTATTTCCTCCGAGACTAGGAAGAATTGTTAAGTAAATTTTATGGTATATGACAAAAAATTTGATGGCAGACATACATGAAGTTTATTTCCTCATCTTTGTGCTTGGATATTTGGTTGCTCTCTGATCTTCCTGTTTATCTCTGTATTGGGTAAGGAGTTTAAGATGAGATAGAAACTGTATACAGAAGGATATAATTAAATCAGAAGCTAACGTACATCCTGTTTACATCCTGTTTTTCTCTGTTAGCCAACATATAGTTGGTCTCTGATCTTCCTGCTTATCTCTGTTAGGTACTTTCTATCGTATAATGCTTGTTAGTTTAATAGTATCGATTGGAATAGACATGTAGGAATGTGGATGAATACATTACATGGTGCAAATATAAGCACGGCTTCCGCAGATCGTTGTAACCATGCATGTTCTTGATCATAAAAGATATTTACTGAAAGTTTGATACCTATCTTCAAAAATTGATAGCCTCTCGATGGTATTACCTATAAGGTGCTAGCATTGAAGACTTAAATGGGGATGACTATTAGGTGCAATCATTGACAACTTAAATGGGGTTGACCATTAGGTGCAACCATTAACAACTTAAATGGAATTTTGACCCATTCGCTGCTACCGATGATTTTACCCTTACCATGCAGAAGTCTGCTTACAGACTTTCATGATTCAACTGATGAATTTCATTGGAGGAGGAAATGATTGACATTTTTAGTGACCTCTATTCACAATGTGGATTATATACTGCCTTTTTCCATGGAAGCTAAAATGTTCTACTTCGAAGCATGTGTTTGGACAACTGGAGCTTGTTGTTAGGTTCTTATATAATCTTTTGATACTATAACAGCTGCTCCTTTCAACTATCGTTTATAAGCAGGACCACAAATTTAGCAACTTAGCAAATGCTTTTGATCAGGCTATATATGCATCTATATTAGCTGCCATAGTAGCAGATTATCAAATTCATATTATCCTTGTCTGACCTCTTATGTTTCAATGCACCATCAACAACAAATCAAATTTATGTTTGACAGACATTAGTAACAGAAGTAGAACCTCCGAAATTTGGAAACTCGCTTTCCACTGTGACTATGATCAATTGGCTTAGCTAAATATTTTTTCATACTTTCAAATAAATTTATGGTATCAGATACATAGAAGAGAATTATTCCAAGATTCGCGATGTTGAACGGGAACTTGCGAATCTCACCATGGAAATGAAGCTAACTTCTGGTCCAAAGAAAGCTGGTATAGCATTGTGTGACTATTGAGTAGAGGCTGCAATGATTTTGCTCATAATTGATTACTTTTTGTCATATTATCAGCACTTGAACACATGCGAAAGAAAATTGAAATTGCAACAGAAAGAGTTCGTGTTGCTAAGCTAAAAGAAGAACAAGCCAAAATGGTACATCTCTCTCTGGAGATTTTCTAATTCTAGGTCACAGTACGATACACATGAATTGTACTTTTATCTATTTCATGTATTGATTTTCAGTTATTTGAGATCTTGATTTTGTGCCTGAATCATATGTTGAGATTTACGAAGTTCAATATTTTAAGAGAGTGAAAAAGGTTGGAACTAATATTCATATTGAAGATTGACTGTTAGATGATATATTCCTGTTATCACTAGGCTTGGGAAGCAGCAGCTAAATCTGTGCAGGATGAGGAAGCTATTAAACAAAAGCTTTGTGAAGATTTGAATAATCTGGTACATATAACTGTGGGGACTATTTAATCTTATATTTGTATTTATATTTATTTTTTTGTTATGAGATAATGATTCTTTCAGGTTCAAGAAAGCAGTAATTCCCAGCTCAACAGACTGGAGGAATTGAAGCGCAGGCTGGAGGCTCTGAATCCAAGCAGATCATATACTTATGTTTCTCATGTAAGATTCTGTCTGCTGCGTGTAGAAATTTTCGTGTTTTTATCTGTCTTGGCTAGTTAGTTCTTTTCTACGCATCCTGTTCATTATCTTCGAGTGCTCTGTGAGAAGGAACATAAATATAGCTTCCCAACAGCATGATATCAAGTTGGGCATGACAGTTCCTGCAATAGAATTGGCTAAACACGATACTGGCTGCAGCAAAAGATCTGATGGAGATGCATGGAATTAAATATCTTTTCTACATCCAGATTTACTGATCATTTACCATGCTCATGATGAACTTGTTGATTTATAACTAGTGGTCAATTTAATTTTCATTTCTTCAGAAGGTGAAATAGACAAATATACTTTGAGTTAACCTAGTGGAAATGAAGCTACCATGGAATTTATCATGTTACCTTATTACGAGGCGAGATAAGTGATTAGGCCTAAAAGCATATGAGAATTAACTGGAAGCTTAGTGGCATATAATGCTAATTGAAAGTTATACATCTTTATATTATTCATTTTATATGCATTGACTTGTATGCATCATCCATTTCTGATGTGCAAATAATGAAAGTTTGTATGATTTCTGTAGTCTCTGACACCACCACAATTGCGTTAGCATTTTCATTTTTTTGAAACCATTGAACCTTGGTTCTATTCATAATTGTCAATGGAATCAATGTTTTTTCCACATTTAGTGCAATAATTACCTTTTCATTGATTACTAGACACTGGGATGCATTGGTTCTTTAGTTTCTCGGGAGTATAAGTGTATAACCTGGAAAACAAAATCTTTGGACTTTACCTTAGTAACCATTTGTAGGATGCTAATCAAATACCAACTGAGATTAGTACAACTCCAGTTGGATCTGCAGTTCCTAGCACATCCGAGCCAATCAGCGGATCAACAGGTAGTATATCCAATAAAGTTTATGCTGGGAACTCTGCTGTAAATGGCCAAAGCCAGCAGCCTTATCGTGATGTTGAGGGAAGAGGAAAGAAGAAAGGTATAGTTCAAGGACGAGTACGAGGAATAGGAGCTGTTCCAAAAGGTAGAGATCCTGCTGCACCTGGTTGGACTGGGGCTGGTTTTGATGTAGATGGTCAGGCTTGAGAGCAGCATTTTGTGAATATATCCCTCTAGGTAGGAGCATTGATCTGGTGATGCATCTTCAATCAGGTGTCTTTATATTTTCATTGTTCAATTGGATTGGTTTTGAAATCTTGTCATCTTGACATAATTCACCTAGTGTCCTTTACATTCAAAGTTTTCATGGCATTGTCTTATGTGCACTTGACTTCCTTTATCGTCTACTGCCATAGGGACTAGTGTACATGGTGGACTGTGGTCTATCTCATTAAATTAAATATTTGTATCAGTATTGAAATTGATGTGCTTTGTAATGTGTATGGACGTTCAGTGTAATGCCCAGATATTTTAGAGGCCACAAATTAGAAAGTTATGAGATTGATGGATTACAATGCTATTCTATTTAACTCTTGATTCAATTGAGTTTCAGATTTCAGATATGTATTGTTTAGCTTTTTATCATTTAAGAGCTAAATTTCAGATTTCATGTTTACGTAAATTCAGCTTCCATTGTATATTGAGTTGAGTTTCAGCTTTTCGTGATATCAGTTGTCACACTATGTTAAAGATTCAGACGTTGAGTTTTATACTTTAATCAGCCTTCGGTTTGAATAAGATTTCAGATGTCAGGAATGCTATTTGCAGTAGATGTCTAGTCAATTCCTGCAAGCCAATCGAATCATTTGTTTTAACTAAAATCGTTCGGTTTCATATGCATAATTTGGTTTAAAACAGAGTACGCTTTTAGGAGATTTGAGCATCTTGATTAAACGTGTTTCTTTTCTTAGGCATTTTAAATCATATAAATAGGATGATAAGCTAAATCTGTTTCTTGCTCACTCATGAAAGCATATATTCAGTTCTGTATGCATGTTTGTGTGAGTTTTAAAGATTTGAAGTTTTGCTAAGGCTGTTCTTCAAATAAAAGTATGTTCATGCTCTGTTTTTACAAAGGTACGTATTTATTGTATTTTGATCCAGAAATGTTTTAGGAAATGGTTTGATGATGTTCGTCCAGTATTTTCTTGAGATATCTTGATTTCTTCAGACAAAGGAAACCATCGTCGTTCATGTTTATTCACCTGGTTAGGTCTGAAATCTGGTTCTTAAACCACGACTGATATTTCTTTGTTGAAAATATTCTAAGTATAGATTTCAGCTGTCGCATTGTTTGCGTTCAGTAGTTGCGATCAACAGTCGCACTATTTCATGTTCAGATGTTGCATGGTTTATTGTTCATCAGCTGTTGCATTTGTTTATGATTCAGCTGTTGCCTTCGTATGTGTTCATCTGTTTTATAGTTCATGACCAGCTGTTGACTTTGTTTGTTGTCAGCTGATGTATTAATTCATATTCAGCTGTTGTTTTTGTTCATCAGCTGTTGGGATATTGTTCAGCTGTTGGTTTGTTCAACGACTGAAAGTCCTTGTTTAAGTTGCGTTGACATCTGTTTGACCAGCAGAATTGAGACTTTTACGTCTAATTCAGATTTCATCCTCTGTGTCTTCAATACTTCTTCAATTGATACAGAAAATATAGATTTGAATTCCTTATTCATTTCCGCTTCAATTTGAAAGAATTATTCGATTCAATTGACAGATTCAAGTAGAGCTTTTATTCAGTTTTCATCTTCGCAAGTTTTACAGAGAAATCCTTTGAAGTTCCAGAATATCATTGAACATAGAAAAACCAGTAAATCGTACAAGAGAGAAAGAAAATAGATTTTTAGAAAGAAAAGAAAAAGCAAAACAATGTTTTTGAAATGTTTTAAGTTATGACAACAAAGAGGGTCCCCAGAGGAAGGGTGAGTGCGCGGCTGACGAACCGTGTGCCCGTTCAACAGAGGAAGGATCAGGTGTATAGGTCGACGGATCTGTATATCCCTTCACCATGAGCCATAGTGCTAAGAGACTGATATCAGGAGTTTGATCAACGAATTGGACCAAATGTTTAAAGTGTTGTCATAATTTCAGAAAATGAAAGAAGAGCGCAAGTGTGATTTTAATCACAGCTCTAGAGATGTTTAAAGAAAATATTTTCAGAATTGATTATTGTTTTATGCTTTCAGTTTCTATCAGATTTATCAGATATGTTATTGCGCTTGTTTATTCTAAAGCGTATTCAGACTTCAGTTATGTATTCAGAATTTCAGATTCCAGTTCTATTGCATGATTTCGTTATTCCAGATTTTACCTGCTGAGCCTTTGGCTCACTAGTTTTCATTGAGTGCAGGAAATGTGATGTAGGAAGCTGGATGGGGAGTACCTGATCGGATGATGTGTTTATCGTGGACATCTACCGTTGTTCCTTTCAGATTTTGATGTACAGAACCTTAGTTATAGTTTTGTATGTTAACAGATTTCTAGTTCCTTATTTTTTTTTAGAAATCTGTGTGAACTTCTGGTATAAAGATATATGCAAGATCATTCGTATTACTATCAGATGTACCACTTCTACGTATGTTATTACGTTCAGCTGGTGTTTTAGCTCCGTGTCTTTTTATACTCTTACAGCTGATTTTCTTCATTTGTCATGAAAAGTGTTTATCAGATTTTGGTTCTACTTCCGCTCACGTCATTGTTTCGTTTATTTCGCATTTCAGCAGTCATGAATTGTGTTTATTCGCAATTTAGTCCAGAATTTTAGTAACGACTTTTATGTGTGATAAGATTGAAATTTTTGGGTCTTTCAATTCGAACCCAAAATTTCTTGATTTCTTTTAAGAAAAGTCCGGTCGTTAAAGTTGGTATCAGAGCATGGTCCTTGAGATAAATACACTTTCAGTCTGAACAGCTCTCTCCAGCCGCTTCTAAATTCGTGAGTTTTTAATTCATGTTCTAGCATAAAGTAATCTCTCATATAGAATTGTGGTGGATTTGGGCTACCCTTACAGATATGTCAAGACGAGGTAGAGGAAGAAGGAGTTTTACAGAAGGAGATAGCGAATCTGACGGAATGAACCCCGTTCGATAGGCGCTTTACCATGATCCGATGGGCAAGTCCGAAATTGTGATTTCGGAGCCACAATGGTTGTGGGCCCACGGCTAGCTGTATCCCTGAACCATTGAGGGTCACACAAGTACTGGATTCATGATTCCCGCACGGAAACTGAGCTCAATGTGTTGAGCATAGGAAGAGGATTTTAGGGAGTGCGACTTCCTAAAAGTCAACAGGGGTCAAATTGCGATTTCCCACTGTTGATGGGCAAAACTGTCATTTTGGACTAAGTAATCTGAAAAATTCTTTTCGCATCATATTATTCAGTTTTGGAAATTGAGTCGATCGGTCCGATCTGATCGTCGATCGGAATTATGATGAAGCCACGGTGATGCAGATGAACCGAATGTTCATATATTGGACTGGGCCCGCCCCAGGTCCAATGGATGGTTCAAACCCATCATACCTATACTTAGTCTTGACCTAGGGCAACTAATGAGTGATTAGATCTCACAACCCAAGCCTCCAAGCTCCAAAAACTGCCGCCCCCTCCTCTCAAACCTCACGCACGGCCGCCGCCCGCCGCCGCGCCGCCGCCGTCCGTTCGTAGTGTGATCGGACTTATTTCGATCACCGCGATGAGGAGTTTCCGTCCGTGTCAGAATCCGTCAGATCTTCTAGTGCAGATTGACGGAGGAATCCTGATTCCGGTCGTGGACCTGATTGATGATCTACCGCCGCCTACCGTTTGAAGTGCCGGTTTCCTCATGAAACTGGTCGGAGCCAGGGGCCTAGACGCCAGCAAGGTAGCAATTCGATAAACACCCTATGAATGTTTATTGATTTTTGAATGTATTGAACGTTTCTCGGGGCAACTTTTGATTTCCGCTGCGCCCCGGAACGGGTGCAAGCATCAGCTGCTGCTAAGGAGGCGGTTTGGATAAGGAATTTCGTCCAAGAATTGGGCGTCATCCCTGATGGAGTTGGTCCAGTCCCGGTGTACTGCGACAACACGGGTGCCGTTGCGCAAGCAAAGGAGCCTAGGTCTCACCAAAGATCCAAACATATACTGAGGAAATACCACATAATCCGGGATATTGTGGCTAGAGGTGACATAGCAGTTGAGAGAGTCGCCTCTGCGGACAACGTTGCTGATCCACTTACGAAGTCCTTGCCAAGACCGTTGTTTGCAAAACATCGCGAAACAATGGGACTACGTCTGATGAGTAGTTGGCTATAGGTCAAGTGGGAGATTGTTAGAGTAGATGCCCAACTAGCCAACTTGTGGCGTGTGAGTTTTATAGACTCTTGTATATGACAATCTTTACATATGAAATACGCATTTATTTATGGCATTCTTTATTTTCATTATGTTATATAATGTTAACAATTGCGTTGGATAAAGACCTAGAATGCACCATAGTGTATGTTAGATGTGATAGTGGATATGATGGCTATCATGAAACACATCTAATAGTCACCGTGCATTCTGAATTCGTTCCTAGTCGATTGGGCCGTCAAAATGAGGATAAGGCTACCCGAGCTTGAGACTAGCATCTGCGATGTGAAGTACCATGTTTCATTGGTAGGGAACATTGTGATGTTCTGAGCATGCAGATGGATAGTGACCTGGTGATCTATCGAACTACCCTCGTTCGGACTTTCCAAGTGGTTACCATTTGTCGAGTGGAAAAGTCCGAGGTCTTGGTTGTACTGATTAGTCCTCACTACTCGAAACGTCATTGAGACTCTACATGATAGGCGCCTCAGTTTGACTCGTTTACCGACTCCCTTGGGGTCATTAGGTGGCGGGATTGGGTGAGGTCCCGATGCATGTAGGAGTCGATGCTTCGTTGTCGAGGATTCACCGCTCGCTCTCATGCGTGGATATCCTATGCTATCTGAGGGGATAATAGTGTATAAATCTCTGGCCAGAGTACTGGATGTGTTTTAGGTAAATGGATTTACCTAGTTACACTTGCGATGTCACTATTCGATCTCCAAGATGTATGCATAGCTATCGGATCTATAGCGACTTTCGATTTACCAATGGTCGTTTATCTGATCGAGATATATGTGTAGAAAGGATCGTACTGTACGCTAACCACGACCAAATGGTTCTTGCAGGCACTATCAGTGATACCTAGGGGATCATGGGGCGATGTTGATAGGCGCTTTACCATGATCCGATGGGCAAGTCCGAAATTGTGATTTCGGAGCCACAATGGTTGTGGGCCCACGGCTAGCTGTATCCCTGAACCATTGAGGGGTCACACAAGTA
>KV012554.1:92502-103877 GCA_001598015.1 Dorcoceras hygrometricum | reverse complement strand
ATCACGTACCCGTTCTGCATCAAAACACATCCCAAACCATTGAGAGAAGCATCGGAGCACACAACGAATACTCCAGATCCAGACGGTAGAGCCAAAACAGGAGCAGTAGTCAACTTCTCCTTCATCGTCTGAAAACTATACTCGCACTCGTCAGTCCAAACGAACTTTCGATCCTTCTGAGTCAACTGAGTCAGAGGCCTGGCTATCGAAGAGAACTTCTCGATAAAACGCCTGTAATAGCCAGCCAATCCCAAGAAGCTGCGGATCTCTGAAACGTTCCTAGGTCTCTTCCAGTTAAGAACTGCTTCGACCTTACCTAATCCACCGAAATCCCTTGCGCCGAAATCACATGACCCAAAAAGATAATTCGATCAAGCCAGAATTCACACTTGCTGAACTTGGCGTACAACTGCGAGTCTCTCAATCTCTGCAACACCAGTCTGAGATGCTCCTTATGCTCCTTGAATACACTAGGATGTCATCTATGAAGACGATCACGAACCGATCGATATACTCACTAAAGACGCGATTCATCAATTCCATGAAAACAGATGGGGCATTCGTCAACCCAAACGGCATGACCAGAAACTCATAATGCCCATATCGAGTTCGAAATGCTGTCTTCGCCACGTCAGCGTCTCTAATTCGAAACTGGTGATAACCAGATCGCAAATCAATCTTCGAGTATACGACCGATCCTTGCAACTGATCGAACAAGTCATCAATCCTAGGCAAAGGATACTTGTTCTTCACCGTTGTTTTATTCAACTATCGGAAATCCACGCACATCCTCATAGACCCATCCTTGCAACTGATCGAACAAGCCATTACCTCTGCCGATTTGCTCTACCATCAGTCTTAGGAGCTGAGCGATACTAGCATTACTGTCAGGACTAGTTTCCTCTAAGGGATTACCTCTTCTACCTCTTCCTCTTCCTGACATCTTATAATCTATAGCCCGTAATCCACCACATATAATTATCAGAACATGCTAAAATTTTTTAAAGACAATGCTCTGAAAAATAAACTCACAGCTTTGGAAAACGGTCGGTGAAATCTGATCCAACTGACAGTGCATGTGTTTATCTCATGAACATTGCTTCGATACCATGTTGTGACGCCCGAACCCACGGGATCACTGATTTGGGGTGAAAGATAATTTAAAATAAAAAAGGGCTGAATAACAATTTGCTATAAGCTGTATTTCTTATAACTTAGAAAAAATTTCAAAACACAAACACAACAATGACATACACACGTTCGGCGCCAAGTACTGAAAATTTGCGGAAAAACAGATTTCATATATCTACTGCAATTGTGATATTACAACATCTGAAATTCTATATGAATTTACTACTGTTGCAATCTAATACAGATTTCTAAGATAAAGGACAGTAACATCTAAGACACGGGAAACGCTGTTCATAGATAAACACTTCACCACCCAACTGTCTCAGCTTCCACCTTCCGCTTGTCCCCTTACTGTCTCACCTGCACTATTTTAAAAGCTAATGAGCCTAGGGGCTCAACAAGTAAAATCTGAGTAATAACAAAGTCATTTAATGCAGGCAGACATCTGAACATTTACATAACTGAGTTTAAAGGAACATCATTTGAACATAAACATTCTTTCGTAAACTTCTTTAAACTTCTTTCCTGAACTTTCTTTCATAACTTGGATGCGGGTAATAACAAAGTCATTTAATGCAGGCAGACATCTGAACATTTACATAACTGAGTTTAAAGGAACATCATTTGAACATAAACATTCTTTCGTAAACTTCTTTAAACTTCTTTCCTGAACTTTCTTTCATAACTTGGATGCGGGGACAATAACCCAGATCCCTTCATTTAATTTCTTAAACTTTATGATTATGGCTTAGAAGCTCTCCTTAGATGTCAGGCCTCATGCACAACACAGAGTAAAACCACGCAAAACAATAGCGGAAGCAATAAAATAGTGGCAAATTTTTCGCTTTAGGCCTGACAGTTTAAAACATATAATTTAAAATACAACATTACTTAAAGTATCTCAGTTTACAAACACTCAGTACAAGAGTACAACATTTAAACAAATACAAGTACTACAGCATACAACTGAATCCCACAAGCACAGGGCATTCCCCGGCTGACAGTACTAGTACATATATGCTATACGCTAACTGGGATACTCGAACAACCTCTTGGGGAACCTCCAGCTGGGTCAAATCCACGACCAGCAGAGAAACCTGGAAAACCTAGAACAACACACAGGCAACAAACACAAGCCCCAGAGGGACATCGGGGTCAAACCCGAGTACGGAGAGCAACTGAAAAATAGCAGTAGACAGCAATAGATAAAATATAGATGCTATGCATGAGGAACAGGGAAACAACCGAAGGCTACAACCACAGCAGGGAGCCAAAGAACTCAGGCATATATCAACAGCTGACAACAGATTCTGCAAAGATAGTGGCCACGGTGTGTGTACAAGAATATGGGAATTACCCACTCATCTTTACACCACACCCGATACCAGATGTTTCACAACTGCTCAACCTGCCGTTACCAACTCATGAACTGTGGTAGTTAACCACTCGGCTCATAGTGGCTAACTAAACCCAGCAGGGAGAAGAGAGTGCGGTATTGCCGCTCGTCCTCGCATCCTGGCACGCAACAGAACAACAACGCAAGGCTACAAGATCTGAACTGGATATGATATATGCGTATGCAATGCAACAGCTTTCCATATAAAACACGAAACATATGCAAGCAGCAACAATACAGAACAGACACAACATTACACATAATATCCATGCCAAATCCACGCCGTAAGACAAGCTCACATCCGTACCTCAAATATTTGTGCAATAATTACTACAACAGGGTCCAAGCAACGCAGATCCACCACCTTCTAAGCCAACACAAGCAACTACTCAAGGACCGAAGCACAGAAAAGCAATAGCTGGGAGCTACGAACTCAACCAGTGCTATCCTACCCCATCTAACTCAACAGAGAGCTCTAAACAACACAAGACAGGGTCTGAACACTTACCCCAAAAACCTAGGAGCGAAATCCGACGCTTATGCTAACAGACTACACAAGGGAGATGTCTTCGCACACCTCACCAGCTTCAAGCAAACGTTCGAAATCAATATCCAATCGAAGCGTCTCAGCAAGAAGAGTCCAACGCTACCACTCTTACTTCAATCGAAGCTGTTTACCGTCGGCAATCGAAGAAGATAAAGTTCGGTGAACAGTAACTAGGGTATCGCGACAAATCTTGCTATCGGGAAATATTTCCAAGTGTCGGGAACAATAATAGAGAACAAGGCCAAGCTCCCTATTAAATCTCACTGCTGACAGAAACTGGGAACAGATCCACCGAAAACTTAAGCTATCACAACTGATATTCCCGCTCGCAAACAGATCTCACAACAGATCTCACTCTACGCCAAAACAGCAATCACTTAAATCAAACGACGTCGCAGAGAACTACTCGCAACTGGACACGTCACCTACTACTCAATGCTGAACAACTAACCAACATCTGTTTGCAACACAACAACAGATCTCTCTCACAGCAGAGAGCTAACACAACTCACAGCTGACTCTTCTTCGCTAGTCCAAAACGTTGTCGTTCCAACTAATCCAAACGACGACGTAAAAGCACCCGCTACTGAAAACACGCTAGTTCGCTCTCTACTGCTCGGCGATAACAGATCTCGCTACGACTGCTGAATAAAACCACTCAGTGACAACTGCTGACGTCCCCTTCTGCTGAACGCTAGCAATCAGCGATAACCCACGCTAACTCCTGAACAGATTCCGCGCCAACTCTAACTCTCCAGAACTGTTCTAAGGACTAAAACAAAACCCGATAGCTTCTCCAAGCCTAACAACTCAAAGCTGATCTCAATAAAACTCGATTAGTTAACTCAATTAATCTTATCAGATTTCGGGTCTCACATCTCTCCCCACTAAAATAGGATTTCATCCTCGAAATCAACCAGCTCAAGATCAAGAGTTCAAGATAACTGGGGAAAAGAACTTAAGCAAACATCTACCAGGAAATGACAAAGAACCAACAATGAGACCCGAAATTTGAATAAGATTAATTTGTGTAATTAATCGGATTTTAAGAATTCAGATTTGTGGAACGATCTGATCAAATAGGAGAAATCTTTTATTGCTAGTACTGTTTAGAAGTCTGCCAACGTGTTTTAGTAGCGAGTGCAAAACTTCGTCGTCTAGATTAGTTGATACGACGCCGTTTTGCACTCGCTACTAAAACACGTTGAGTGATCGTTGTTAGCGCTGGTTTCAGATTTGTACTGTAGCGTGAGGCAGAAACTATGTCGTTTAGTTAGGTTGGAACGACAGCGTTTTGAGTGGAGCGCTTTGTATCAGCTGTTGGTTATGTTAGACATCTACTGTTGAGAGATCTGATGTGTTGTTTTATGCAGCTGCTGGTTTGTTGATCAGCTGTTGGTAGCGAGGTGATGTGTCCCTCTGCAACGTCGTTTGGTTAAGTTGGTGCGACGCCGTTTAGCCTTAGCGTTTTTTGAGAGATTCAGCTGTTGGTTGAGATAACAGCGATGACAATTGATTTTGTCGGTGGAATCTGTTCCTGTTTCTGTCAGCTGTTGAGAAGTGTATTTAATAGAAGACTTGGTCTTCGAATTAGTATCAGATCCCATACTTAGAATATTTTCCCGATTTTCGATCTCTGTCGCGAACCATAGGTTACTGTTCATCGTGATGGTTTTCCGTCAATTTCCGGCGATAGACAGATCTGTTGGAAGTAAGAGTTGAAGTTTTGGACTCCTATTTCTTCGGTGCTTCGTTGGATACCACTTTTGGAGGCTGTGGTTAGCTGGAAGCGAGATCGCGAAGAAGCACCAGTAGCCGTGCGTTCGCTGTTTTCAGGTCGCTTTGTGTAGGTGATGAGATCTTACCTTAAGCTTTAATTTGAGCTCTACGTTGTGTAGAGGGGTAGGATAATCGCTGGTTTGAGTTGTAGCTTCCATTCGTGCATTCTGTGTTTAGCGTCCCTTGAGAATTATGCTTTGTTGCTTCGTTCAGGTTACATATCAGATTTCTCGGGACCCCGTTTGTGGTAATTGTTGCGCAGAATATCGAGGTACGGATTTGAGCTTGTTATAGCTTGGAATTGGCGTGGGATTTAATGTGAGGTTGCTGGTATGCATCGTTGTGTGTGTATGCCGTGTATGGTTGCTGTTTGCATATGTTATATGTAGCTGCTTTATGTTATATGCATACACGCATTGTTCACGTGCATTTCATATCCCTGTTGCTTTGTACCTTGTTGTTGTTGCTCTGTTTCTTACCAGGATGCTAGGGCGAGCGGCAATACCGCACTCTCATCTCCCTGCTGGGATTTGTAAGCCCTCATGCGCCGAGTGGTTAACTACCACAGTTCATGGGTTGGGCAACGGCAGGTTGAGCTGTTTGATGCATCTGTTATTCGGGTGTGGTGTAAAGACGAGCGGGTAATTCTCGTATGCTTGTACACAAACCATGGCCACTATTCGTTGAAGATTCCGTTGAGCTGTGCTTGAGTTCCTTGGTTCCCTTCTCTGGTTGAAGCCTTCTGTGAGGAATGAGAAATTCGATTAGTGATTAATCTGTTTCGTAGTATTAGTCACGGGATTTTGGGTTGTCGAATTTCTCTAAGTGTTAGAAACCAGTCGCAGCGAAATTCAAGAGTCAACGTGAGTCAACGGTACTGTAGCTCGTAGCTGGTGGAATTTAAATCAGTAGTTGCGCTTGGTGAGGTTGCTGCTGGCAGTAGGCGCGCAATTGCGAGAATGATCGAGGAAGCGACACGTGTTGGTCAACCTTTTGGCGTTGACTGCTGGATTGTAGCGCTATCAGCTGTTGCGTTGTGAGGAATTGTCCCAGCTGAATGACCAGCTGTTGGTTTGAGGAACCAGTCGTGGGAGCTACGCGACGTCGATTTATTAAGTTGAAACGCAGCGTTGTGGGTATTGCGTCTGGTACCAGTAGCGAGGGATCTGTTGCGTGGTTTATCCAGCCGCTGGGTTGATTAACCAGCTGTTGACAGATATGATGACGTGTCCTTTACGTCGTCGTTTTGAATTGTTTCGCATAACCAGTCGCTGGTGGTTTTTGAAGGAATCTGTTACCAGCTTTTGGTTGCTTCGCAAGAGAAATCTGTTGTCAGCTGGTGGAACGCTGCAGCGTCGTTTTGTTTAGTTGGAACGGTGTCGTTTTGATGCTACTTTGCAAATGCAACGCCTGGTGTTTGCTGCTGGTTTTGTTAAGAGGAAAATCTGGTTTTTATTGAAAGCAACGACTATTGAAAGCAACGACTGGTATCTGTTGTGAGATACCTACTATTCATGACGTCTGGTTATTTTGAGAACAGTAGCAGTTGGATTTAGATATATTTATAAATAAGTGTTGATCGACACTTAGAATTATTCTGAACCCGATATTTCTTATCTCTATATCCCAACCCTCGTTTTAGCTACTGTTCACCGTGACTTTTCTCCGTCGATTGCCGCCGCTTCCCGCCGTTGTTTAGAGTTAACTTGGTGGCGTTGGATTCCTTGTGAGTTGCTCTACCGATTGTTACCCATTTGAGGCTGTAGAAAGACCTTGGGGAGGATCGCTGTGTTGGCATACAATGGCGGATCCGGATCCCGCTTCCCGGGGGCGCAGCGGAAATTAAAATTATGCCCCGAGATGCGTTCAATACATCAAAACAATCCTATAAAAATTCATAGGGCGTTTATTGAATTGCTACCTTGCTGGCGTCTAGGCGCCTGGCTCCAACCAGAATTCACAGGGAAATCTGGCTCTTGAATTGTAGGCGGCTGTAGATCGTCTAATCAGGTCCACGACCGGAAACGCGATTCATCCATCAATCTGCACTAGAAGATCTGACGGATTTTGCCACGAACGGATTCTCCTCGAAAAGTTGATCGGAACAAGTCCGATCACGACGGCGGCGGGACACGGCGGCGGCGCAAGGCGGCGCGTGGAGGTGTCGGCCGAAGTTGGGGAGGAGAGGAGGAGGGTTGGGCGGCGCTATCTAGGGTTATGAGATGCAAAAGTGTCTCATTAGTTGCCCTAGGTCAAGACTAAGTATAGGTATGATGGGCTTGAACCGGCCCATTGGACCTGGGGCGGGCCCAGTCCAATATATGAACATTCGGTTCAACCGCATCACTGTGGCTTCATCATAATTCCGATCGACGATCAGATCAGACCGATCAACTCAATTTTCAAAACTGACAATTATGATGCGAAAACAATTTTTCAGACCACCTAATCCAAAATTACATTTTAGCCCCTCAACTTTGGGAAATCGCAATTTGACCACTGTTGACTTTTAGGAAGTCGCACTCCCTAAAATTCTCCTCATATGCTCAACACATTGAGCTCAGTTTACGTGCGGGAATCATGAATCCAGTACTTGTATGACCCTCAATGGTTCAGGGATACAGCTAGCCGTGGGCCCACAACCATTGTGACTCCGAAATCACAATTTCGGACTTGCCCATCGGATCATGGTAAAGCGCCTAGCAACATCGCCCCATGATCCCCTAGGTATCACTGATAGTGCCTGCAAGAACCAGTTGGTCGTGGTTAGCGTACAATACGGTCCTTTCAACACATTTATCCCGATCAGATCAACGACCATTGGTAAATCGAGAGTCGCTAGAGATCCGATAGCTATGCATACATATTGGAGATCGAATAGTGACATCACGAGTGTTACTAGGTAAACCCATTTACCTAAAACACATCCAGTACTCTGGCCAGAGATTTATACACTATTATCCCCTCAGATAGCATAGGATATCCACGCATGAGAGCGAGCGGTGAATCCTCGACAACGAAGCATCGACTCCTACATGCATCGGGACCTCACCCAATCCCACCGCCTAATGACCCCATGTGAGGAATCAGATTTCTAATTAGTGATTATTCGGATTTTGAGTTAGATTAGTCACGAGAATTAAGAATTTAGATTTCTGGAATTTCGAATTTTTGGTGAAATCTGATTTGGGAAATATTCAGATCTCTAGTTGAATTGTCCAGATTTTAGTTTGTGTTTTTCGGGTGAAATCTGGTGGAGAATTGAAGTTGAATTGATCGAACTATGATAGAGATCTGATTTCCTAAGTAACGCTCAATTTTAGCGTGTTGATGAGATCTGTTGCGCCACTGTTTTTGTGGAATCTGTTCGAATTAGAGAAAGCTGGAGCGTGATAGAGTTCTCTGGCGAGAGATCTGGTTTCGTGTAGCGAGCGCGTATTTGAGCGGTGAGATTTGATGACGTAGGCAGCTTTCGCGTGCTGGTCAACGAGGAGCGTTGACATCTGATGAGCGCTAGCGTTTTGTTGTGAGGAGATATCTGTTTACCACTACTTCGTCGTTTGGCGTTGCGCGTTGCATAGCGCTGAGATCTGTTGAGCAGGCGTGAAATCTGTTTTGATTCATACGCCGTCGTTTTGGAGTTTCGCGCGAGAGCAACATGGAACGCTGAGATCTGGTGACTATACGATGTCGTTTTGGTGCTAAGCGCGAGCGTTGAGCGCTGAGATCTGATCCTTTCATTTTTTAGTGAGAATTTCGTATTCAGCAAAGTTTTCTCCCAACTTCTCGTTCATCTTCTCCAACCCGCTATCACTATTCACCCTAAGCTTCTCCGGTCGATTCCCGTTGACTCCGACCTCCGATTTTCATGTTCTTGGTAGCGTTGGAAATCCCTCGAAAATATGTTTCTTTCCATACCAATCTTGAAGGCTGAATCGAGCTGGAACAGAATCACGAAGCATCTGATTTCGGCAGCAGGTTGGAGGGTTCAGGTATGTTTTTGAAATTGGGATGAGATATGGTTCCTAGCCTTTATTTTTAGCCATTGTTAAGTTTTATTGTTGGCATGGAACGCTGGTTTGATTTTCTGAATTTCCAGCCATGGGTTTTAAGGAGTTGGTCGTGAGTTTTATTGTGTCAATGCCGTGAGTTTGGTTGGGCTTGTTAATCAGTATGTTGCTGAATTGTTTCTGCTTTGGTTGTAGTTGTTGGCCGAGATATATTGCTGTGTTTATTGCCTGGTATATTGCTGGAAATCAGATTTGTTGAGGCCTTGGGTTGCTGCGTTTCTTTGAGGAATTGTAGGTAAAAGAATCAGAAATAGAAAGGTATGAATTTGAGCAGCCCTTAGCAGTTAGCGCATGAACGTGTTTATATTTCAGGCTATGAATTCGTGAGATGCCTGTTATGTGATTTACGTGAAATATGGAATATTGAATTGACTTGAATTGATTGAATTATGTTCCTGTTTCATGTGTCATAAATTGTATGCATTGAGAAATGATATTGATTGGCATACATGCATACATATTGGGCCTTGACAGATTTGATTGGTGACCCTAGCCACGTTGGTGCTGGCCAACAGATGTGTTGTGCACCAGTCCAACGCTATCATCGGAGTGGTGTTGCCAGATTTGAGAGGCTACCACTGGGCTGTGACGACCGACGGGTCTCGATGGTCACTGACCGATGATTTCCCGGTTGATACACCGTGGTATAGAGGCGATTCGATTTGATTTGCCGGTTGATACACTGGCCTAGTTGACTGATTCTCTTGGCAGCCCTCATGCATTCATAGCATTGATTTATAGCATGTTGCATGTTCATCTGCTTTGATAGCTCTTCGTACTGAGGCTTGACCTCGTACTTGTTTCCTGCTTTTGTCTTGTTTGGGTCTGCGTTGCCCATTTGCAGGAGCTTCAGGTAACCAAGCTGGGCAGAGTGGAAGTTCAGCTGGTCGATCCCCACGTCCCTGAGTCCCAGTCTATATATATGATATGTATTGAACCGGGGGATGCCCCGTGTTATCATGTATTGGGGATCTGTATTTGATTTGATATTTTGTTGTTGCTTGTTGCATTTGAGTTTGAGTCAACTCGTATTTTAACTATCGCTATTTTGAATATATGATTTGAAGTTCAGGCCAGTGTATTTCGAAAAATTTTTAAGCCCTAATTTTAAGCTTCCGTGTTTATGCGCTTATTATGTGTTAATTGTTAGTAATTAGCACGGGGCCTGACACCCCAAGTGGGTCGGCAAACGGGTCAAAGTGAGGCTCCTATCATATAGAGTCTCAATGACGTTTCGAGTAGTGAGGACTAATCAGTACAACCAAGACCTCAGACTTATCCACTCGACAAATGGTAACCACTTGGAAGGTCCGAACGAGGGTAGTTCGATAGATCACCAGGTCACTATCCATCTGCATGCTCAGAACATCACAATGTTCACTACCAATGAAACATGGTACTTCACATCGCAGATGCTAGTCTCAAGCTCGGGCGGCCTTATCCTCATTTTGACGGCCCAATCGACTAGGAACTAATTCAGAATACACAGTGACTATTAGATGTGTTTCATGATAGCCATCATATCCACTATCACATCTAACATACACTATGGTGCATTCTAGGTCTTTATCCAACATAATTGTAAACATTATATAACATAATGAAAATAAAGAATGCCATAAATAAATGCGTATTTCATAAATAAAGATTGTCATATTCAAGAATCTATAAAACCCACACGCCACAAGTTGGCTAGTTGGACATCTACTCTAACAATCTCCCACTTGCCCTATAGCCAACTACTCATCACACGCAGTCCCATTGTTTCGCGATGTTTTTCAAACAACGGTCCTGGAGAGGCTTCGTAAGTGGATCAGCAATGTTGTCTGCAGAGGCGACTCTCTCAACTGCTATGTCACCTCTAGCCACAATATCCCGGATTATGTGGTATTTCCTCAGTATATGTTTGGATCTTTGGTGATACCTAGGCTCCTTTGCTTGCGCAACGGCACCCGTGTTGTCGCAGTACACCGGGACTGGACCAACTCAATCAGGGATGACGCCCAACTCTTGGACGAAATTCCTTATCCAAACCGCCTCCTTAGCAGCAGCTGATGCTGCGATGTATTCAGCCTCAGTGGTTGAATCCGCGATGGTGTCTTGCTTGGAACTCTTCCAAGAGACAGCACCACCATTGAGCATGAATACAAATCCAGAGGTTGACTTCGAATCATCCACGTTAAATTGGAAGCTAGAATCAGTGTAGCCTTCCAATTTCAGTTCACCACCCCCATAGACCATTAACATATTCTTAGTCCTTCGTAAGTACTTAAGAATATCTTTCACGGCCTTCCAATGCATTTGGCCGAGGTTGGCCTGGTGCGGCTCGTGACACTCAGAGCATATGTGACATCCGGTCTAGTTGAGATTATGCCATACATAATACTACCTATTGTCCGAGGCATATGGTCACATGTGTTCATACTCTCTATCTTCTCATCAGTCTTCGGAC
>KV012554.1:71963-90730 GCA_001598015.1 Dorcoceras hygrometricum | reverse complement strand
CGGGGCCCGTCAGCCCATCACAGCTCGGTGGTAGACACTCGAATCCGGTAGTCACCACTCCGACGATAGCGTTGGACTTCTCGGACACGACTCAACAGTCGACCAGTCACAACGTGGCACCCAATCAGGTAATCAAATCAATCTGTCAAAGGCTCAAGATGTATGCAATGAATGACGTTCAATTTCAATAATCTATGCATACTGTGTACAAGACATGAAACAGGACAGAACACAATCAATTTCCTCATCTAAGATCACGAAATTCATATAGCAGCAGTTCACAACATCGAAGAACAGACATGCTCACGCTCAAGCTGCTAAGAGCTGCTCAATTCGTACCTTTCCTCTTCAATTTACCTAACAGATTCTCCTGGCTCAAAATCACGCAGCAGGACACTTCCTCGAAGCTGAAATCTGTTACAACATAGCTAATATCTTAGCTCAACCTCATCATAAGTACGCTAACCCTACGGCCCGAAGTTGAATTCAATTCCTATACTTCTACGCAGGCAATAACTACTAACAATTGAGCTCAAACTACTAGAAAAGCTCACCCAAAAGCTCAAAAGAACCAACTGCTGAATCTACCCAACGAAACCAGCAATTCACGAACGAGCAGGGCCTTCGGGATTTCTCAACTCGTCGTTCCTATCTTCCAAACTAGCGTCAATGGAAAGAGCAATTCTCAAGGAGTCCAGCGCCACCAAGAATGCCAACAACGGAGGCTGGAATCAACGGGAAAAGGCAATAGAACACGACGGTGAACAGTAGCTCGACGAGGGTTGGAGAAGAAGAGATAAGATATGGCTGGTTCAAAATATTTCTAAGTGTCGAACGACACTTCTACTTATAATCTCTCAATTCCAACATCTGCTGATTATCTAAGCAGTCGACGAAACCAGCAGGAAACGATCAGCAGATACCAACTCTAACTCTTCAACAAAATCAGCAGAAGCAAACAAAAGCATTCGCGCGAAAGCACTTCAAAACGACACCGTTCCAACTTATCTAAACGACGTCGTAGCACAATACCAGCAGACAACCATCTGCTGATCACCGCTCTAACTCCAAAACATTCTATCTGCTGGTCGCGAGAAAACTCTCAAAACGACGACGCATCTACTAAACCAAACGACGTCACTTCTCAACGCTTTTGCACAAGCGCGTCTGCTGATCAGCAGCAACCAAAACAACGTAAACGCTACCAGCAGCAACGGATACGTCACGCCTACGTCATTATATCTATCGATAGCTCTCGCGACAATTACTCAACCCATCTGCTGATCTCTTTCACGAACGCATCTGCTGATCTCTAGTAGTCAACGCTCCAAAATGTTGACTAACACGCGTCACTACCTCGTTCAATCTCACGCTACGCGCGATGTCTACCAGCAGCAACCTCTATTCGTACCAACGCCAGCAGATCTTCATGCGTCACGCTGATGTCAAATTCCACCTGCAGGAGCTACAGTAACCTGCTGCTAACATTTTTGCTCCAAAATCGCTACGGTAGGAAATTCCCAAAACTTAACGCGACGCTCAAAAAAAATTCAGCAGGAACCTCAAAATCACGTGATTAATCCCAAATCCAACCAATTAATCACTAATCCAAATTCTCAATCCTCACAGATTAGGCCTCCATGTCCAACTTGTAAGAAAAATCATACAGGCCAGTGTCTTTTTGGCCAAAAGGTGTGTTATACGTGGCAAGCCAGGCCCCATGTCTAGAGATTGTTCCCAGAAGCGACCATTATCACTAGTAGAGCTTATATAATGACAGCTGAAGAAACTCCAGCAGATACCTTGGCAGCGACGGGTAAGATTTTGTTGCCAACATGTTTACAATAGTATTATTAGATTCTGGTACAAATTATTTTTTTTTTGTATCAGATATGTTGTTAAGAAATTGATAGTTAACCTAGAAGAGATAGAAGTAGAGTACTATGTTCAGATCCTTTTGAGTTATAGTTTACTATTGATTTGGTACCAGAAGCTGTTCCAATTTTTAAGCCTCTGTATAGAGTGCCCCTAAGAAAAATGAAAGGGTTAAAATATCAGTTCCAGGATTTGTTAGGCAAGAGTTTCGTCAGACCCAGTACTTCGCCGTGAGGAGTTCGAATTTGTTTCCCATATGTTTATGACTGTTCATCTTCCGGTGGATGGTGATATCGGAACTTGACGCTATGTAATCGGTAGTTGTTAGACGAATCAGTATAAAGTTTGGTTTGATAGACAACAGCTGATAGCGTAGCTGTCGTCTGATGTTGCAACACCAAGTTCTTACTCAGATTTCGTTTCCTATGTTAGCGATTGAATTTCACATTTAAATTCAGCAATTACATTTCAGTTGTTGCATCAATTTCGTAAACAGCTGTTGTATTGTTGAGTCATCATCTGTTAGTTTGTTCATCAGCAGTTGCACTGTTCATTTTCAGTTGTTGCTTTGTATCGATGTATTCAGTCGTTGCACTGTTCATACGTCTGTTTATTGTGCAAACGACATCGTTTCATTTACTACATCTGTTTCAGAGTCACGTCTGTTTGTATATATATGTTGGTGAACAGTAAAGATCTGTTTTGTTTCCAAATACTGTTCCACTTTGTTGCGTCTGATTTCATTTCAGCGATGCGTCTCTTATAGTTGAATTCGATGCTCAGATAGGAACCTATTTAAGTAGCGTTAGACTTATTTATGAAGAAGTTCTAGTAAAGATTCTTTCAAGAGAAAATCGTAAGTTAAGGAATAGAACTATCCCTAAGATGCAGTGGGTAGATCACACTGAAAGAGAAACTGTGGGAAAGTGAATCTGATATGTAGAACAGCTACCAAGATCTCTTCAAGTAAGAAATTTCGAGGACGAAATTCTTTTAAGGGGGATAGATTGTAATGCCCAGATATTTTAGAGGCCACAAATTAGAAAGTTATGAGATTGAGGGATTACAATGCTATTCTATTCAACTCTTGATTCAAAGGAATAGAACTATCCCTAAGATGCAGTGGGTAGATCACACTGAAAGAGAAACTGTGGGAAAGTGAATCTGATATGTAGAACAGCTACCAAGATCTCTTCAAGTAAGAAATTTCGAGGACGAAATTCTTTTAAGGGGGATAGATTGTAATGCCCAGATATTTTAGAGGCCACAAATTAGAAAGTTATGAGATTGAGGGATTACAATGCTATTCTATTCAACTCTTGATTCAATTGAGTTTCAGATTTCAGATATGTATTTTTTAGCTTTTTATCATTTAAGAGCTAAATTTCAGATTTCATGTTTACGTAAATTCAGCTTCCATTGTATATTGAGTTGAGTTTCAGCTTTTCGTGATATCAGTTGTCACATTATGTTAAAGATTACTTTATACTTTAATCAGCCTTCGGTTTGAATAAGATTTCAGATGTCATGCTATTTGCAGTAGATGTCTAGTCAATGCCTGCAAGCCAATCGAATCCTTTGTTTTAATTAAAATCGTTTGGTTTCCATATGCATCATTTGGTACGCTTTTAGGATATTTGAGCATCTTGATTAAACGTGTTTCTTTCCTTAGGCATTTTAAATCATATAAATAGGATGATAAGCTGCTTCATGCATCATTATCTTCAAAACAAATTAGTTCAAAGCGGTGCTCTCTCTAAGAATCCGAACAAAAGTCTTTTAAAGCTTTTCGAAGGAGGCGATCGGAGTGTTGGTGATTTGCTGGATTTCTACCGTGATTTGTGTTCAAGAATTCAGGCAAGTAAATTCTCTTGCTCACTCAGTGAAAGCATATATTCAGTTCTGTTTGCATGTTTATATGAGATTTTAAAGTATGGAAGAAAACTTCGGTTGTTCTTCAAAAGCAGAAAAGTTTATGCCCTGTTTTTATGAAAGTTGCGTTTTACTGTATTTTGATCCAGAAATGTTTTAGAAAATGGTTGGATAATGTTCATCCAGTAGTTTCTTGAGTTTTCTTCAGAAATTCCATCGAAGTAGCTTACAAGTAGCTTATTCGATCATTTTCCAGAAATTTCTTGAGATATTTTGATTTCTTCACACAAAGGAAACCATCGTTATTCATGTTGATTCATATGGTTAAGTCTGAAGTCTGGTTCTTAAACCACCATTGATATTTTACGTTGAAAATATTCTAAGTATAGATTTCAGCTGTCGCATTGTTTGCGTTCAGTAGTTGCGATCAGCAGTCGCACTATTTCATGTTCTGCTGTTGCATGGTTTATTGTTTATCAGCTGTTAGTTTGTTCATCAGCTGTTGGTTCTCAGCTGTTGCATTATTTCGTTGTCAGCTGTTGTATAGTTCATGACCAGCTGTTGACTTTGTTTGTTGTCAGCTGATGTATTAATTCATATTCAGCTTTTGGTTTTGTTCATCAGCTGTTGAGATATTGTCAGCTGTTGGTTTGTTCAACGACTGAAAGTCCTTGTTTAAGTTGCGTTGACATCTGTTTGACCAGCAGAATTGAGACTCTTACGTCTAATTCAGATTTCATCCTCTGAGTCTTCAATACTTCTTCAATTGATACAGAAAGTATAGATTTGAATTCCTTATTCATTTCCGCTTCAATTTGAAAGAATTATTCGATTCAATTGACAGATTCAAGTAGAGCTTTTATTCAGTTTTCATCTTCGCAAGTTTTACAGAGAAATCCTTTGTTGTTCCAGAACATCATTTAACATAGAAAAATCAGTAAATCGTACAAGAGAGAAAGAAAACAGATTTTTAAAAAGAAAAGAAAGAGCAGAACGATGTTTTAGAAATGTTTAAGTTATGACAAAAAAGAGGGTCCCCAGAGGAAGGGTGAGTGCGCGGCTGACGAACCGTGTGCCCTTTCAACAGAGGAAGGATCAGGTGTATAGGTCGACGGATCTGTATATCCCTTCACCATAAGCCATAGTGCTAAGAGACTGATATCAGGAGTTTGATCAAACGAATTGGACCAAATGTTTAAAGTGTTGTCATAATTTCAGAAAATGAAAGAAGAGTGCAAGTGTGATTTTAATCACAGCTCTAGAGATGTTTAAAGAAAATGTTTTCAGAATTTGTTATTGTTTTATGCTTTCAGTTTCTACCAGATTTCTCAGATATGTTATTGCGCTTGTTTATTCTAAAGCATATTCAGACTTCGGTTATGTATTCATAATTTCAGATTCCTGTTCTATTGCATGATTTCGTTATTCCAGATTTTACCTGCCGAGCCTTTGGCTCACTAGTTTTCATTGAGTGCAGGAAATGTGATGTAGGAAGCTGGATGGGGAGTAGCTGATCGGATGATGTGTTTATCGTGGACATATTTCGTTGTTCCTTTCAGATTTTGATGTACAGAACCTTAGTTATAGTTTTGTATGTTAACAGATTTCTAGTTCCTTATTTTTTTGTAGAAATCTGTATGAACTTCTGGTGTAAAGATATATGCAAGATCATTCGTATTACTATCAGATGTTGTACCACTTCTACGTATGTTATTACGTTCAGCTGGTGTTTTAGCTCCGTGTCTTTTTACACTCTTACAGCTGATTTTCTTCATTTGTCATGAAAAATGTTTACCAGATTTTGGTTCTACTTCCGCTCACGTCATTGTTTCGTTCATTTCGCATTTCAGCAGTCATGAATTGTGTTTATTCGCAATTTAGTCCAGAATTTTAGTAACGACTTTTATGTGTGATAAGATTGAAATTTTTGGGTCTTTCAATTCGAACCCCAAATTTCTTGATTTCTTTTAAGAAAAGTCTGGTCGTTACATTCAGAGTTATGGATTCTTGAGCAAAGATATAGTATCAGGTAGGTAGGGAACCCTGAATTTTGGTGGTGTTGGATCTGTTGCGCAGATCAGATCTGGATTTTGATGAATACAAAACTTGTTCTTATGTCTGTAATGATTTAATTGAGTATGCAGGCTAAGCTGATACAGATCAGATTACACGCAAGCTGAAAAGTGCCGAATTGAGTGCAATCGAGAAGATGCCCAAGCTGATCCAGTAGGGGACGTCCAAACTGATCCAACAGACGACATCCAAACTGATCCAGCTTAGAGCAAAGATCAGCACAGAAGAAACCAGTTCAAAGAGAGCAGCTTAGAAGAGTTGAACGAACTAAGACATCGTCAAGATCAGGTCAGAGGTCTAAGCTAGAGCAGCACAGACCATATCATAGCAGAACAGCTCAAAGAGCTCAGACCTGTACAGTGCAGAACGAAACAGCTCGGAGCTGTACAGAGAAGAACGAAACAAGCTCGGAGCTGTACAGAGAAGAAGAAGCAACTCAGAGCTGTACAGAGAATAACGAAACAGCTCAGAGCCGTATGATGAAGATCAAAGCAGATTAGCGCAAGAACAACTAAGAGGGAGCTTTGTAGAGGATCAGCTCAGAGGAACAGCGTAGAAGATCAGGCCAGAGCTGGTCAAGTGAAGCCAAGAAATAAACAGAACAAGCGAGGATAAAGCTGTACTTTGTCCGAGCTGAAGGAGTCTTTGAACTTTGCCCAAGCTGAAAGAGTCGTTTATGTGGGCGCAGTGGCGGATCCGGATCCCGTTCCCGAGGGCGCAGCGGAAGTTTCAAAATTTTCCCCAGAAACGTTCAATACATAACAAATATAATGCAATAAAACATATATAGGATGTTTTAGAGCGTTACCTTGCTGGCGTCTAGGCGCCTGGCTCCGACCAGATACACAGGGAATCTGGCACTTCAACGGTAGGCGACGGTAGATCTCCTAATCCGGTCCACGACTGGAAACAGGACTCCTTCGTCAGTCTGCACTAGAAGAGCTGGTGAATTTGACACGAACGGAATCTCCTCGTCGACGTGATCGGAACAAGTCCAATCACGTGAGCATCGGCGGCGGGCGGCGGCACGGCGGACGGCGGGCGGCGCGTGGTGGTCGACGGCCGTGGGAGAGGGAGTGAGGAGAGGGGCGGCTATTGCTAGGTCTAGGGTATGAGAGTTGTGTTATAATAACCCTAGGACAATAATAAGTAGACATGTGATGGGCTTGAACCGGCCCAATGGGCCTGGGTGAGGCCCAGGTCCATATGAACATTCGGTTCATTGCCATCACCGTGGCTTCATCATAACTCCGATCGACGATCTTATCGGACCGATCTACATAGTTTCCAAAATTGATTATTACGATGCGAAAACAATTTGTCAGACCACCTAGTCCAAAATTGCAGTTTAGCCCTTCAACTTTAGGGAAATCACAATTTGACCCCTGTTGACTTTTAGGAAGTCGCACTCCCTAAATTCCTCCTCCTATGCTCAACACATTGAGCTCAGTTTTCGTGCGGGAATCCTGAAGCCAGTACTTGTGTGACCCTCAATGGTTCAGGGATACAGCTAGCCGTGGGCTCACAACCATTGTGACTCCGAAATCACAATTTCGGACTGACCCATCGGATCATGGTAAAGCGCCTAGCAACATCGCCCCATGATCCTCTAGGTATCACTGATAGTGCCTGCAAGAACCAGTTGGTCGTGGTTAGCGTACAGTACGGTCCTTTCAACACATATATCCGATCAGATCAACGACCATTGGTAAATCGAGAGTCGCTAGAGATCCGATAACTATGCATACATCTTGGAGATCAAATAATGACATCGCGTGTGTTACTAGGTAAACCCATTTACCAAAAACACATCTAGTACTCTGGCCAGAGATTTATCACACTATTACCTCCTCAGATAGCTTAGGATATCCACGCATAAAAGCGAGCGGTGAATCCTCGACAACGAAGCATCGACTCCTACATGCATCGGGACATCGCCCAATCCCGCCACCTAATGACCCCAAATGAGTCGGTAAACGGGTCAAAGTGAGGCACCTATCATGTAGAGTCTCAATGACGTTTCGAGTAGTGATGACTAATCAGTACAACCAAGACTTCGAACTTATCCACTCGACAAATGGTAACCACTTGGAAAGTCCGAACGAGGGTAGTTCGATAGATCACCAGGTCACTATCCATCTGCATGCTCAGAACATCACAATGTTCCCTACTAATGAAACATGGTACTTCACATCGACTAGGAACGTGTTTAGAATACACAGTGACTATTAGATGTGTTTCATGATAGCCATCATATCCACTATCACATCTAACATACACTATGGTGCATTCTAGATCTTTATCCAACGCAATTGTTAACATTATAACATAATGAAAATAAAGAATGTCATAAAAGATGCGTATTTCATAAATAAAGATCGTCATACACAAGAGTCAATAAAACCCACACGCCACAAGTTGGCTAGTTGGGCATCTACTCTAACAGTTTAAAGCCAAAAGAGGAAAGTGCCTAATGTCATGGCTGAAGAATATAGGATACTTTGTTATGAGTATCCTTTTCGATCTATACCTTTAGATCTGTATTCCAAAAATATAGGATGCTTCACGCATGTCCTTCATCAAGAATGTAGCGTCCCAAAATCCGTGGGACCACAAATGCTGACCTTTTTTATTTTAAGGGCCATGTTGATATTTCCATGTTCAGATTTCAGCTTTTGTCCATTTATTTATTTAAAGCTGATTTCTTCATTTCAGATTTGAGATACGACGCGGAAGGTTTCTAGGCAGATTTCGCCCCAAGCATAAGACACGAGTAGATTTCAGATTTCGTCGGTTGACTGAAAAAGATCTGTCATTTTTCAAACGTTTTAAAAGGCGTATCAGCTGGTCGACGGTTTCAGATTTTGCTTTTAAAAACAACACCCAAATATTTGTAAAATCATCAACAACTGCAAGGGTGTAGTTCTGTAACGCCCAGAAATCCTAATTACGTTTTATTGAGCGCATGACTAGGGGAAAAACTTTATGTTAGCATGATTGCATGTCATTTTATGTGATTATATGATGATTTTATGCCTTACTTTGTGCATATCATTTTACGGTGCTGTTTGAGTTCCGATAAGCGGGGACGAGACCTGAGACGACCAAATTGAAAATATTTTAAATGTTTTAGCCCTTAGACATATTTTAAAGCATAATTTATTATTTTAAGCACCATTTCCAAAAAAATGAGATTTTATGCACAGTTATCGAGGGGGATCCGTTTTTCGCCTATACGGGCTATTTTTATGAATTTTACCACACTTTTAAAATTGTGAGACCTTATATTACGAAAATTAGAGGCTTGAAGTCTGAACTTTAAGTATTTTTAAGCATTTTTAATTAGAGGAGGGTTAGTTTTGGGATTAAGCCTTTTATTTTTAATTAAAGCAAGTTGGAGGGGTCTTTTGTACACCTCTCATTCACTCACCACCCACAATTTCGAAAATAACCTACTCCTCCTCCTCCATCAGCCGACTTCAGCCTCCCTTCACCCATTGGTGATCGAAATTTTCAGACTTCTGATTGGATTTCAAAGGTGGTTGGTCTTTCCATTGTCCTCCGCTCCGGTAACGCGTATCTCTACTCCTTTCTCCGATCAAGGCTGTTAGGACCGAAAACAATAGAAGAGATTAATGCAAGCAAGCGCTGCTACTTGTAAATAAAAAATTTTACGCTGCTATTATGAGGTGCAATACCTCGGGTTCTTGAACATAAAATAGAGCACCGGAGACAGATCTGGTATGTAATAAAAACATGCGGAAAATACCAGAACTAAATCCTAATTTTAAAACCAATGCAAACAGATTTCTGTTAGAAATCTGTTTAACTGTGCGTGTGTGATAGTTGTGTATGCGATGCTAAATTAAAGTGCTTATGCGGAATAGATAACAGAATACAATACACAGCTTATTTGTTTATGGAAGTTCGGACATCAATGTCCTACGTCTCCCCTTCTTCCTTCTTCAGGAAGGTTCCACTAGAAGATTTGATCTACACATCGTGTACAGACCCGATCCCGCAACCAACAGCTGCGAGAACTCCTACACTCCACCAGCCCTCGGCTTTCACTCACTTGTTTTACGCCTATGTGAGAAAGGCTACTAACACAGAGTTTAACGTCGTCGTGCTTGGATGGGATCTGATTTTTGTTTGTGATTCACTCGCTAAACAATTACGTACATCTCTCAAAATATGCGAGTGAATCTGTGTGTGTGAGATTTTACACAAGCATTACGTCTAAGTTGTTGATCCAGATTTCTCAAGTCTTATTCCAACTCTTCTTTAGATCTCTTCTGTTAAATCTGTACACTACGTAGAAATGTTAGAAATACAATAACATGTTTTGTGTAATTCAAAACTCAGATCTGGATCTGTTATCCAGATCCATCAATCTCTCCCTTTTTGATTTACACAAAACCTCAAATAACAGATGCGGGATCTAACAATTCTCTCCCTTTTTGTGGGAATCAAAAAGGAATCGAAAACTGGTTTTCCCGACAAATTTTAAATAAAGCTCTCCCTACACTGCCACAACAAAAACAACGTGACAACAGGAATTTTACAGATTTTGGAAACCTGGGAAAAACCGTATGCATGAATGATATGATTTTGAAATAGCTGATAGTGTGCTTCTGCTTTAGCTTATATATGCAGATGAAGGATTAATAATAACTCTCCTTATCTTTTATAATATAAGCTCAAATCATTTTAATAACGAAGCACCAGCTGAATAAATTTTGTTTAAAAAAGAATATGTGCTACTGAACCATCAGTTAAAGCATTTAAAAACAGATAGCACATGCGTTTTAAAAAAATGCTCGTTCAAGAACAACCCGCTCTAATATCAATTGATGGTCCCAAAAATAGGATCAAAACAAGTACAGGAGTTCAGAAGGGGGGGGGGGGTTGAATGAACTCCTTCGATTTTTCTATTTCAAATTCTTTTCAAAACGTTTTACACGCGCTGCTTAACTCAAGTCCGAGTTACCAGACTTGAGGTATCTCAGTTAGGTGCAAATCTCTCGATTAACTAAAGAGTGCGGAATGAAGCCGATTAATTTGTGAACAGTTAACAACAAATAAATGCGTAAATGTAAAGAGATAAAGGGACAAGAATTTGTTTCTGGAAGTTCGGATATTAATATCCTACGTCTCCCCTTCTTCCTTTTCAGGAAGGTATTACTAGAAGATTTGATGTACACAGTCCTTCTGCAGACACCAGATCACACAAGCCTCACTTGTATGAACTCCTAGCAACTCCACAAACTTCACAAACTTCCACGCAGACGCAGCTGCTGGTTTACAACACTTTGTAATATTTTCAAACGGCCTTGAGAGCACGTTTGTTACAGACTCAATCAAATGATTACAACAATGAATACACATATGTGAGTGCTGTAAAAATCCTCTGGTTTCTAAACAAAGAAACACGATTCAACAATGTGAACCAGAGGATGACTTGAAGTTAAATCAATGAATAACAATGATTGTGTTCTTCAAGTCTTTGAGCTTCGTGATAATACTTCAACAAGGGATGGCTCAAAAATAATTCGGCAGAGTTTCAGCAATAGCAATAGCGAGAGTTGTTGTCTTCAATTCAAAACTTCTGCTATTTATACTCTTCGCTCAACGGTCGATAAAATCTGATAAGGCAACAAAATCCTTTTTGAAATACTAGCAATCGTACGCCGTCAATTCTGATCCACTACATGGTAACATAAAATTTCTATATATGTACAATCCCGTTGTAACGACCTCTGCCAATGTGTACTATTTACCCAGAAATAGTACCAATCTTGTCTCCTTAATTCCAGGCAGTTGTACGATTCTGTTATGGCCATCGATCTTTTCCATTTGAATATACGATCGAATTTGAATCAATTTAATGCTTGCGCCTGAAATCGTTTCTGTTAGCAGATAGTTCTTTCTTGAAGACGATTGAACAGTGACTATCTGTCGTGGTAAACATATCTGACCATTTGCAATTTCAGCAATGCTAACGTCATCATATCTGTTACTCTACTGTAGCTGACGTCATCATATCTGTTACTCTACTGTAGCTGACGTCATCATATCTGTTACTCTACTGTAGCTGACGTCATCATATCTGTTGATAGCAAACGTTACTCGCACTGTTCCAATAACAAATACTGTTGCATTATCTGGTGTCAGCAAACATTTCTTGCACTGTTTCAATATCTGTTGGTAGATATCTTCCCCGATAAAATAACGATATCTGTTGATAGATATCTTCGCTAATACAATCTTCAAATTCTGTTTTCAGCAACCATTACTGTTCCAATAGCGATATCTGTCGACAGCAACAAACATTCTCAAAACACTTCCAACAGTAGATGCCTGACCCGATAACCCGAATACCTAATTCGATAACCCAAAACTCAGAACCTAAATCAAATCAACTCTGTAACCTGGTAATAAATCTCAAAGCCAAACTGATAACTGTTGTCAGCAGCTTGATGTCTTATGAAAAGATTATTCGATTATCTTCGTTAAGTCCAAATCTTTTCTTATTTTTGTTATCACCAAAACTATAAATTTTATCCTAACAATAGTCAACACCTTCCTTTGAGTGTAACCTTTATGTGATCAGTCGCGCCTTGTAGGTCAATACCTATCATCAGGCCCAAGTTTTCTCTTGTATATCCATTTGCACCCAACGGGAACTAATCCTTCAAGAGGATCTACGAGAGTCTAAACTTGGTTCGGATGCATTGATTCAATCTCAGATTGTATTGCTTCAAGCCACAAATTATAATCAGCATTGGATGCACCTCCTTGAAGGTTCTTGGATCACATCCAACAGTTTGATCACTTTGATCCTCTTCAAGCAGGAAACCATATCTAACAGGAGCCCTAGGAAACTTTTCAGATCTCCTAGATGTGTCCACATCAGGGATCGATTCTTGAGGTGTGGAAGATTCACTTGGTACTTCAGTTGGTTCTCGAACTTCTTCGAGTTCTACTATCTTGCCTTGTTTATCTAGTAGAAATCCCTTCTCTAGGAAGGTGACATTCCTAGAAACAAGTAATTTTGTTTCACTGAGATAGTAGAAGTAATATCCAATAGAAGTTTTTGGATACCTAATGAAATAGCATAAGATTGATTTATTATCCAGCTTATATCCCACTGTTTGCTTCACATAAACAGGACTTCCCCAAATCCTCAAGTACGAGTACTTAGTACCAATGCTAAGTGGGCCGCACATATCAGTATGAATCAAGTCCAATAGGTCTTGAGCACGATCAGGATTACCCTCTGAACTGGTAACCCAGAACGTCGCACTGTCTCCAGATATTAACAACCCTGAATCGGTATACACCAAAACACGAACCGAGTCGGTCCACACAGTGCTACCAGCTCACTCACACGGGGTATTTCTCTCCAGCTCGGGGCTCAACTACTCAAATCTGCCCGCATCCAAAGTTGATTCAACGAACAGCTTTGTCCAGTCTCCTAGACTGGATACCCGATAGTTCATAAGGCACGCTTCTCCAATTTTATCCTCATTACGATCTAATAAATTCATTAACCACTATATAACAAATTTCTAGTCCTCACAACAAGCATGTTTACCAACTCTTCAAGGGTGGCATCCAACTTGTTCATATTGAATTTGACCAAACAGCTTTGTCCAGTCTCCTAGACTGGATACCCGATAGTTCATAAGGCACGCTTCTCCAATTTTATCCTCATTACGATCTAATAAATTCATTAACCACTATATAACAAATTTCTAGTCCTCACAACAAGCATGTTTACCAACTCTTCAAGGGTGGCATCCAACTTGTTCATATTGAATTTGACCACAAAATTATAGAATACAGCAGGAAGTGAGAGGAGAAGCAAATCCACAGATAGTTCATGTGGAAGTACGATTTCGAGGCCCACTAACTTTTCAATGAGCCCAATCATACGGACCCCATGCTCGCGGACCGAAGTCCCGTAGCGCATGCGGCCAGTCATTAGTTCCTTGACCGTAGTGAACCTCTCCGCCCGAGAGTTCTTCCCATACAATTCCTTGAGGTGATATGTATGTTAGCAACATACCCCGTTTCCTCTGATCGTCGCTACAATTCGTGGGACATAGGAGCCATTATATAGCACCATGCTTTGAGCTCATGGTCCCACCATATCTCTAATTTTGCCAGCTTCTCAGGATTGGCATCAGCAGGGGTCTCCTTTGGAGGGATCTTCTCTAGCGTGTAGAGAATCTTCTCCGAAACCAAGACAATCTTGAGGTTACGCAACCAATCCAGGTAGTTAGCACCAGTAAATTTGTTGCTATCCAGTATAACAACAAGTGGATTTTTAATCGAAGACATGCTTGATAGCCGTTTATACTGAAAGGAAAACAGACATGCATTACAGACTATTTATTAAAAACACTAAGACATAAAACAAGGTCATTTAGTTTTTGAATTACCTCCCACTATTTTAACAATTTTACCACTCTCAAATGAAATCGAGAAAGCCAATTTCCTTAGTGAGTACATAGATTACAATGAAGAAATCACGGTCCTGAATAATACCAGTCAATCATGATCCTCAAAAGGTAGAGCCAAATTGCAGCAGATACAACTCCCATGTATTCACCTCACATCCAGTAAGGATCCAATAATATGATGTCAATTACTATCACGTGTCAAGATGACCCATCAGTGTTGAATTGTAACGCCATAACATCCCCAATAATATGAGTCAACGTCATAGGAGTTCCATCCAACTCACAGCAAGTGTCAATGGCGTGCACAGCTTTCTGGCAAATAGAACCCCCAATAATATGAGCCGCTCTATGTATGCGGGTAGCATCGATGTCAGGCCCTGTGCTAATCAACAAGGATTAACAACTTAAATATGCACATAATAGCGGAAGCATAAAATAGGGCTTAAAACTTTTCGAATAATTTTGGCCCCGATCCAATAAAACATTCATTCAAACTATTCATAATCAAAATAAGATCTGAATCAAAATCCAAATCACAACTGGTAATGAATACAATACAACAACGATCCCCCAAATACATATAACCTCAGGGCATTCCCTGGATCAATACATAACATAATAACTGGGACTCAAGGAAATGGGGATCGACCAGCTGGGGTTCCAGTCTGTCCAGCTTGGTTACCTGAAGATCCTGCAAATGGGCAACACAGACCCAAACAACACAAAAGCAGGAAAAAGAATCCGAGGTCAAGCCTCAGTACGATGAGCACTAATATAACAGCAAATCATGAACATGCAGTATTCTAAGTCATGAATGCATGCGACTGTCAAAGAAAATCGGTCATCAAGGCCTGCTAATCAGCTGGCAGTAATCTCTGTCGAGCCTCTATACCCGTATAGTGTATCAATCGGGGAAATTATCGGTCCGTGATCATCAGTCCCGTCAGCCATCACAGCTCGGTGGTATTCAGACTCAATTAATCAGTCGGTCACCACTCCTATGATAGTGTTGGACCTTTCAGGCACGACAAATCTGTCTGCCGGTCACAACGTGGCTCTATCTCAGGTTCTCAATCGATCATAGGCTCAATATGTATGCATGAATGCCAAGAAATTCAAATCTGATTTCAACATACATACATTACGTAAACAGAGCATATCAATTCAATCAAGCTGTTCACGTAAACATAGAAACACAGAGCACATAAATCATGCCTCAAATACTAACACGCTTATGCTCAAAGCTGTTAACAAAAGCTCAACTCGTACCTCTGTACTCAAATTCTACCTTAACAGGTCTTACTCAGGCACGACAAATTCAATTGCTCAATTTGCTTCCTTGTTGGTCTCCACAACCACACCAGGAACTTCCTCAAAAATCCAGAAGAACCAAATAACGCTCAGGTCAGATCTATTGAAAATCTTCGAACGAACAGACTCTTCGCGTTTCTCCTCTAACGTCGAATCAGGCTTTCTAACTGGTATCAATCGATAGGCCTAAGCACCACAAGCTCAGCGCCACCAGTTTTGCTCCAAACAACGACAGAAATCAACGGCAATCTATCGGAGAAGTGTTCGAATGAACATTAATTATCAAGGGTTCACTGGAGGAACGATAAGGAATGTCGAGTTCAAAAATATGCTAAGTGTTGAGCAACACTTGGTATATAATCCTTGAGTTAAAGCTACTGTACTAACAATTCATATCTCTGCTTAAACTAAGGAAAAAGTCCTCTCAAAGCTGAATCCAGCGTTCTCCCTCTGCTGGTTCTGTTGATACAGTTCAGACATCAAAACGCGCTACTAACTCATACAGCAAACAACGTCGTACCAACTAATCAAAACGACGTAGCAGAGCTTCCTCAGTTGAAACAGATATCTTGCTAGCAACATCTGAATAGCGTTAACAACCAGCGGTCAACTCAGATGTGTTGACCAACACGTGGAATCTTCTCGCACCCGCGCACTATCGCGAACAGCTGCCTCTCGCTACACTCTCACAGCTGCGTTGACTAGCGTTGACATCTGATCACGCTACTACTGAATGCCAACATCTGAATGCCTGCAAAACCCCGCGCAAGAACGCTGCTGGCCTAACTTCTCCTAGCGATGAACCTCAAATCTGAATTACCACTGGAATCACTTCCTGATAGGAAAATGCAACTACTGAACTCCAAATTCGACGCAGATCTCACTCGATCACCAACTTCTCACAGCTGATCACTCTACATCAAAATCTGAGCACTCAGAAATCATGATTTCTGTGACAAATCTTAATTCAAAATCTGATTAACCATTAATTCTTACTTAGAAAATTTCTAGTCATCACACTCTCCCCGACTAGAAATCGATTTCGTCCTCGAAATCACTCACGGCCTCAGATCCAAAATCAACCATCACAACAACAAGATAGCTTATTCACAACACACTATACTGACACCATTCCTAATACACCCATGCCATACTGCCTAGTAAAACTCATTACTAAACAGAATCTCAATTCAGCAGCAAAATCACTTAAATCACGAAATCAATCAAGCTAGAAGTTACCTAAAACGCTGCTGTCATAGCTCAAACAGATGAGGCCACTCTTGTCTCATCTTTTCCTCAACTTCCGAGGTAGCTTCTTCACGCCCATGCTTGCTCCATTGGACCATTACCAATGGTATAATCTTATTCCTCAGCTGCTTCTCCTTCTTGTCCAAAATCTTCATTGGATATTCAACATAGCTCAGGGTCTGGTCCAGCTCTACTTCATCAGTCCTCAGCACATGGGATGGATCTAGCTCATATTTTCTCAACATTGACACATGAAACACATCATGCATCGCTGCTAACTCATCAGGCAGCTTTAATCTATAAGCCAACTGTCCAATCCGCTCAACAATCTCAAAGGGACCAACGAATCTAGGAGCTAACTTATCCTTAAATCTGAATCTCATCACACTTCTGAAAGGAGAAAGCTTAAGGAATACTCTATCGCCGACCTCAAATTCCAACGGTCTGCGTCGCTTATTAGCATAGCTAGCATAACGGTCTTGTGCAGCTTTCATCCTACTCCGAATAACTTCAATATGATCTTTCATGTGTTGCACAAACTCAGGAGTAGAAAGCTATCTGTCACCAACTTCTTCCCAACAGATTGGTGATCTACACTTTCGACCATATAAAGCTTCAAACGGAGCCATTCCAATAGACACTTGGTAGCTGTTGTTGTAAGAAAACTCCATTAAGGATAAAGCATCCTGCCAGCCACCATCGAAATCCATCACAACTGCACGCAGCATATCTTCTAAAGTCTGAATGGTTCTCTCTGATTGGCCATCTGTTTGGGGGTGATACGCCGTACTCATAGCCAATCTAGAACCCATAGCTGCTTGCAAACTCTTCCAAAATCGAGAGGTGAATCCGGGATCCCGATATGACACTATCAAAACAGGCACTCCATGCAATCTAACTACATGGTCGACATACATCTTCGCCATTTTCTTCATCGAACACTTCACATCATAGGGAATGAAGTGGGCTGACTTCGAGAGTCTATCAATCACTACCCAAATCGCATCGCATCCCCTACTCGATCGAGGTAGATGAGTCACAAAATCCATGGTGATGTGCTCCAAATTCCATTGGGGCACTTCTAAACTCTGTAACAATCCACCAGGTCTCAATCTCTCAGCCTTGACCTGCTGGCAATTCAAACATCGAGCAACAATGTCAGGCCTCGTGCTCTCAACAGAGTAAAATCATACAAACACACGTGGAAGCTATCAAAAAGCGGGTAAAATTTTCGCTTTTGGCCTGACGAGTACGAAGAGCAACTGAAATAGCTAAAAGAAATGCATAAGATAAAATGCAGAAGCTATGCATGAGACACCGGATAACAACTGAAGGCTACAACCGAACAGGGAGCCAAGGAACTCAAACATAGCTCCAAAAGATCTGCAACGAATCAGTGGCCACGGGGTGTGTTCAAATTGTGGTAATGAGCCACTCGCCTTGACACTACACCCGAATACCAGATGCATCAAACAACTCAACCTGCTGTTGTCTCGCCCATGAACTGTGGTAGTTAACCACTCGGCGCACGGTGGCTAACAGATCCCAGCAGGGAGATGAGAGTGCGGTATCACCGCTCGCCCTCGCATCCTGGTAAGAAAACAACAGCACGATTCACAAGGCACAAACGGCCGAGATACAATACAAGGGATCTGAAATGCAAGTGAATAAATGCGTGAATGCAAACAACCGAGAGCAGCTAGCATAACACAATGCAACAGCTACCAACACAACATTCATATCCACCGAAACAATCCCAGCAATCTCACATTAAATCTCACGCCAATTCCAAGCTACATCAAGCTCAAATCCGTACCTCAATACTGCGCAACAATTACCACAAAGGGATCCCGAGAAATCTGGTTGAAAACCTGCACTACAAAACGCACGATCGGGCAGCAACTTCGCGTTCCTCAACTA
>KV012553.1:88843-112310 GCA_001598015.1 Dorcoceras hygrometricum | reverse complement strand
CGACTAGGAACATGTTCAGAATACACAGCGACTATTAGATGTGTTTCATGATAGCCGTCATACCCACTATCACATCTAACATACGCTTCAGTGCATTCTAGGTCTTTACTCAACACAATTGTAAATCATTACAAATATAATGAAAGTAAAGAATGCCATATAAGAAAATGCGAATATCATACATAAAGATCGTTTGTACAAGAGTCTATAAAACCCACACGCCACAAGTTGGCTAGTTGGGCATCTACTCTAACATAAAGAAGGACGTCCGGTTGGAGTACGTGTCGACGGAGCAACAAGTTGCTGACATCTTCACAAAACCTCTGCCAGACGCTAATTTTTCTTATTTTAGAAACACCTTAGGTCTTCTTGAATTGCCTTGATTTTATGTGCACTAACAGTTGCAGGTTGAAAGCCATTGTCTACTTCAGCTGAAGGTATCTTGTTCAGGGGGAACAGTAGCCTCCAGTCGAGGGGACAACTTGCGTTGGAAAGTACCAATCGACTGGTATACCAGTCGCAAGATACCAGTCACAGAGCACCAGTCTCAAGGTATGTACCAGTCGCAGGGGGAACCAAGGTCTGATTGATAAGTGTGACGTCATCTGAATATGTTGCGTCTGGACACTCAGATGTTGCATATATACAGTTGATACTTATGTGTGACCAGATCTTGCTTACCTAGCGATATATTAAAATACCAGCTGCAAGGTTATAAAACCAGTCGCAGCAGTTGTGACTCATTACTTTTTGGTGCGCGTTTCTATGATTGAAATATGTATTTTGCAAATATTCCTTGAAAAATATTCTTCTTGCTTAAAATATATTGCAAAATCCTTTACTCCGTACTGTTGAAATATTTTGAAAATCTTTTCCCAAAATAGTACGTGCCTCTGGATGGTTTCAAATACTTGAATGCGTCGACTGGTTTTCCACGTGTGATTTTCCAGCGCCTGGTTCTTTATATGATCCAACGACTGGTTGAATAAGGCCCTGTAGTTCTCGTCTGGATATAGCGCTACTGTAGCTTGTGTCTGGTTTACCAATACTATCTTGCGACTGGTTATTTAAAACGCTGACGTTTTAACTCATCCATACGACATCGTTTGGAAAACTCTCGACTGGTTATATACTTCACTGTTGCTGCGTCTGAATACAAACAACTGTTCACTGCGTCTGGATGAAAACTCTGATCACTGCGACTGGATGCAAACAACTGATCACTGCGACTGGATGCAAACATCCTGTCGACTGGTTCCTCCTTAGCTATTGTCAACACCAGATTTGACTTTTTCTATTTTGTTATCACCACAACTATAAATTTTATCCTAACAATTTTCCCCTTATTGGTGTGACAAAACTTCAGCAGCCGCAATAAATAGATAGGCAAAAATAAATTGCACACGAACTGCTGAAAACAAATTTTCATTAAGCAGATAGAATTGTACATAAGATTTGTACAGCAGAAATTTTAATCAAAATCCTCTTCTCCTTTTTAGAGGTAACTACTTCTCTTTTCTCTCCTTGCCCTTTCTATTTCTCTTTGCAACCTATCTGACTACTGAAAATCTGCCTGACGAACTCTTTCGGCGGCCTCTTCTAAAGTGATAGCAAGTCCGCTCTCTAAAATGTGTCTCCGCGCCTGTTCAACTCGTTCTGCAAAAGTTCCAGTAGTGCGAGGAAAAGTTGGTATTCTCACCGCACTGCTGCCACCAGCAACATCACGAGGTGATTGAGGAGTAGGCAAGGGGCGGCGCTCCACACGAACAGGAGGAGGGCGGCTGCTACTTCCACCTTCCCCATTTTTGGCATCACCGCCGCGAATATAGTACGGAGTAAATAGGAGTTCAGAAGGGGGGGTTGAATGAACTCCTTTAATTTTTATATTTCAAAATTCTTTTAAAATTTTTTGCAAGCTTCTTGCTTAACTTAAGTCCGAGTTACCAGGCTTAAGAATATCTCAGTTATGAGAAAACTTTTCAGCCAACGAAATTTGTGCGGAAAAAGGCTGATTGGTTTGTGAACAGTAAAAATAAACACAAATAATATAATCGTGCGTAATGTAAAAGATAGAGTTCAGAATTTGTTTCTGGAAGTTCGGACTTCAATGTCCTACATCTCCCCTTCTTCCTTCTCGGAAGGTATCACTAGAAGACTTTGATGAGAGTAGTCCTTCTACAAACACCCAATCCCGTAACCCGCAGCTACGAGAACTCCTAGTATCTCACAACAACAATCCAAGCAGACACAGCTGCTGGTTACAACACTTGTTTGTTTTCGAACTTCTTCACAAAGACAGTTCGTTACAGACTCAATCAAATACAACAATGAATACACGTATATGAGACTATAAAAATCTTCTGGTTTCAACAATGAAACTCGATTACAACAAAGTAACCAGAAGATTGACTCGAAGGTATTTCAATGAAGATCAACGGTTAGGTTCTTCGAGTCTTTGAGCTTTTTAGAGATCTCAACAGAATATAGCTCGAGAGAAAGTTTGACAGCGTGACCGCAATAGATAGATGGCGAAGTGTTTTTCTTCAACACTGCTGCTGATATATATAGGCTTCGATTGCAACGGTCACAAAAATTCTCCAAGGGAAATAAATCCCGTTTGAATTGCTGCCAAAATTGTACACCGTAATTTCTGCTGCACTACAAGGTAAATTGCTCACTGACAGAGCCAATTTGTCTTCTTTCCATATTTGTGCAAGCAATGAAAAACGGTCTCTGTACATCGTACTATTTACCCAAAATAGTACACACGCTGTCTCCTTAATTCCAGACAACTGTACGATCCTACGAATCTTTTCCAATTGAGTAAATGATCGTATTTGAATCAATTTGAGCTTGCGCCTGAAATTACTTTGATAACCATATCCAATTCCAAGATCACATATAACCCACATGCATCTATGGCACATCATTTGCTAAAAAAATAACTCGTGACAATTTTAAATCATTATACTTCAATCATGCATATTTTGAAACTTTAAAACTTACAAACTTGAGGCATGACCATCTGAGCTTCTCGGAATCGGCAGCAGGCACAACCCTTCAGGATCTTGCTCTTATACCAACTGAAACGACTCGACTCACTGAAATATTTTCGTTTAAATAAAAGGCATAAATTTTTTTTGTTCACTATTCACGTGAACAGTACTATTCACGTGAATAGTATCTTCGATAGTTTTCCCAAAAATCTTTGCAAAATTAAACTTGATGCGACTAACAAAAAATAATTTTCAAATAATGTCATACCGCGATAAAGCGTATATCCCAACAAAATTTTCAAACGAATTAAATATCAAATTTCAAACTCTGACGAAATAAGAATTTATCAAAAAAATTACTCCTAAAGGAAAATGCATCTTCAAAATTTAAGTAACATCTCAAAAATCTTTTTCGGAAGCTTAGAAGGTCTCAGGAGTGCGCCGCTAGTGTCCGAGCTCCTCAAACGTCGCCGCCTCGAACCTCGTCATCATTCTCACCTGCACACAATCAGATCTAGTGAGCCTAGAGGCTCAGCAAGCTCAAATCTGGATAACAAGTATTAAATATACATCTACATGCATTAAAATAATAATACTAAAAATACGTTTTTAAACTTCAACATCATAACTTTAAAAGGACTTTAAACAGTGAACTTTAATCTTTAAACTATAAATTTTAAACATCATCGTCAACAAAAAAAACTTTAAATAAGCTTCATCCTCAAATCCTCAAACTATACGGTCATGGCATGTAAATAATGTAAATCCTCAATAATAATATTTTAGGTGAAGTTTGCTCATTGATGCGACCCCTCTGTTCGCTTGATCAAGCTATAAACCATGGTACTAGGCTGGAATAGATCAACGGACCTCATGCGCCGTAGTCACTATCCCCCTCTAATATGGCTATACGGACCTCATGCGCCGTAGTCACCATATTCCTCTACGTCTTGGTCACAACAACTCACATTCCTCAAAACAATTTTTCTGCTTTTCATTTAAAACATCAAATATCAAATATCATGCCATAAATCATCATAAAACTCATCATTTCATTTTAAATAGCTTGCTGCCCGTAAACATGTTTGCGATGCATTAGAAAATATAGAAAATTTGAGCCAAGATCAATTGATCTGTTGTAGGCTTCTCGACGGACTGCTCGGACACCGGACGGTCTCAACGAGTCACCGGACAAGCCTAAACTCACCACAATCAACCCAAGCCTAGAAATTATAATTTTACACATCTTAAACATGTTTACAAGCCATAAACATACTGTTCAGATACCTTCGGGGTACTGCTATAACCTCAAGAATTTCAGCGCCACATGCTGCCTCTCATCGCGCCTTACACGTTACGGAATGACTTCTAACATGTGTATCCTCGACCTCCCGCGACTTCCAGCCCTTAAACTTAATGTGTGTGCTTCTTATTCCACCTAGGGATTGATCAAGGACACCCAAATACGCTGGCAGGAACCCCTCCTCAACCTCAAGTCATTCCTTACCGAACACCTCGACTCTAATGCCTTGCCCTCGCTTCTTCCCTTCCTACGACGGACGCATATGCTGGTCTATGATGAACCAGAACTCGAACCTACTGCCCTAATATGTAACCTTTGGACCAGACCCAAATCGAGACTTCAGCAGCAGCCTTGAACCAACAGCTGCCCCCAAATCCCCACGCTCATGCCTTGGCCATGCAGCTGCGCATGGCTCCCACCTTCTAGCTTCGGTCGTCCTAGGTTCCTATCTATTCCAGACCCCAACCAGTACACTGAAGCTCCCCTAGAAATCACTCCAGACCCCTCCTAACCCCACAAAATTCACGCACCTACAGAGACGGAGCAACGAGTCAGGAATGATCAAACCATCCCAAACAGCCGCGGCCTGCCTCATGCGGTGTCTCCCATAATCTCCCCTTGGCCGACCTGATCCTGCTGGTTGAATAAGGCCCTATAGTTCTCGTCTGGATATAGCGCTACTGTAGCTTGCGCCTGGTTTACCAATACTATCTTGCGACTGGTTATTTAAAACGCTGACGTTTTAACTCATCCATACGACATCGTTTGGAAAACTCTCGACTGGTTATATACTTCACTGTTGCTGCGTCTGAATACAAACAACTGTTCACTGCGTCTGGATGCAAACTACTGATCACTGCGACTGGATGCAAACAACTGATCACTGCGACTGGATGCAAACAACTGCTTGAAAGCTCTCGTCTGGTTGATTACTTCAAAACGCCGTCGTTTCTAGTACAAAAGCTTGCGTCTTGATACACTATTCCTTGCGTCTGAATATAAACCATGATCCTGTTGACTGGTTCTCCTTACCTATTGACAACACCAGATTTGACTTGTTCTATTTGGTAAAGCGGCAAGCACTCGGTCCAACAATTGGTATCAGAGCCAAGGTCACGGGTTCGATTCCCATTGATTGCAAGGAGTGCAATTATTGGGAGGGAGATTGTTGAGATGCAATAATTGCCCCTGCTAGGTAGAGCGATCGAAACGTGGCGCTTGTGTTGCTATACGGTTTAAAATATTGGAGTTGCACCGTTACCACGAGCTATAGCTTTTGGTAAAGCGGCAAGCGCTCGGTCCAACAGCAAGGTACGTACTAATAAAATCGCATGCAAGCACATAATGGTAATAAAATAACGTTAAAAAACATGAATGCATGCATGAAACGACTCGACTCACTGAAATATTTTCCTTTAAATAAAAGACATAATTTTTTTTGTTCACTATTCACGTGAACAGTACTATTCACGTGAATAGTATCTTCGATAGTTTTCCCAAAAATCTTTGCAAAATTAAACTTGATGCGACTAACAAAAAATAATTTTCAAATAATGTCATACCGCGATAAAGCGTATATCCCAACAAAATTTTAAAACGAATTAAATATCAAATTTCAAACTCTAAAGAAATAAGAATTTATTTCAAAAAAATTACTCCTAAAGGAAAATGTATCTTCAAAATTTAAGTAACATCTCAAAAATCTTTTCCGGAAGCTTAGAAGGTCTCAGGAGTGCGCCGCTAGTGTCCGAGCTCCTCAAATGTCGCCGCCTCGAACCTCAGGACTTTAAAATGTGAACTTTAATCTCTAAACTATAAACTTTTAACATAATCAACAAAAATTTAAATAAGCTTCACACTCAAATCCTCAAACTATACGTCATGGCATGTAAATAATGTAAATCCTCAATAATAACATTTTAGGTGAAGTTTGCTCATTGATGCGACCCCTCTGTTCGCTTGATAAAGCTATAAACCATAGTACTAGGCTGGAATAGCTCTACGGACCTCATGCGCCGTAGTCACCATATTCCTCTACGTCTTGGTCACAACAACTCACATTCCTCAAAACAATTTTTCTGCTTTTCATTTAAAACATCAAATATCAAATATCATGCCATAAATCATCATAAAACTCATCATTTCATTTTAAATAGCTTGCTGCCCGTAAACATGTTTGCGATGCATTAGAAAATATAGAAAATTTGAGCCAAGATCAATTGATCTGTTGTAGGCTTCTCGACGGACTACTCAGACACCGGACGGTCTCAACGAGTCACCGGACAAGCCTAAACTCACCACAATCAACCCAAGCCTAGAAATTATAATTTTACACATCTTAAACATGTTTACAAGCCATAAACATACTGTTCAGATACCTTCGGGGTACTGCTATAACCTCAAGAATTTCAGCGCCACATGCTGCCTCTCATCGCGCCTTACACGTTACGGAATGACTTCTAACATGTGTATCCTCGACCTCCCGCGACTTCCAGCCCTTAAACTTAATGTGTGTGCTTCTTATTCCACCTAGGGAGTGATCAAGGACACCCAAATACGCTGGCAGGAACCCTCAACCTCAAGCCATTCCTTACCGAACACCTCGACTCTAATGCCTTGCCCTCGCTTCTTCCCTTCCTACGACGGACGCCTATGCTGGTGTATGATGAACCAGAACTCGAACCTACTGCCCTAATATGTAACCTTTGGACCAGACCCAAATCGAGACTTCAGCAGCAGCCTTGAACCAACAGCTGCCCCCAAATCCCCACGCTCATGCCTTGGCCATGCAGCTGCGCATGGCTCCCACCTTCTAGCTTCGGTCGTCCTAGGTTCCTATCTATTCCAGACCCCAACCAGTACACTGAAGCTCCCCTAGACATCACTCCAGACCCCTCCTAACCCCACAAAATTCACGCACCTACAGAGACGGAGCAACGAGTCAGGAATGATCAAACCATCCCAAACAGCCGCGGCCTGCCTCATGCGGTGTCTCCCATAATCTCCCCTTGGCCGACCTGATCCTGCCTCTGAACTAGACCTAGACACACCTCTTAGCACCTCTCCCTCACCCTTGGATAGGCAGCAGCACCCCTCGGCAGACCTACCATCACAGAAACTTCAAAACAACACACAAACGCACGAAGCCATCCCATGAAGGAATGTGATGTGCAGATTTTTCAGAAACGTTTTCCCAGAATAATTCTCATTCATAAATCAATTCAAAACCCACATATTATGATCTGATTGTGGCAGAAAAGGAGGTTTAAACTTGCATTTGATGGAGAAATTTGCGATTAACCGTTACCGGAAGCGTCGGAATGGATCGGGAGGCGAAATTCCCTTCAAGATTTTCCCTTAAGCCGACGCTGCCCTTAGCTCTGTTTTTTTCTTTTTGAGGAGTTTTTTTTTTGTACGTGAGGAATTGGGGAGGAATGAGGCCTATGGTACTAATTATTAGGTTAGGTGTGGCTAATTTATCAAAAAAAATACCATCAAGCCCTCTAAGTATAATTAAATTGCCCCTTTGTCTAACCCACAATTATCAAATTTTCTACACACTATTCATTCAAATTATATTTGAAAATGAACCAAATTTTGATATTATAAAATAAAATTAAATGATTGCCCGCTCTTTTTCTCAAAAATCGTTTTCGTGGAAAATAGCGCTCAAAATTCACATTTTGGCCAGTCGCTACTAAAACTTTAAATTTAAAATTAAAAAATATTATTTTTTTCTCCTAAATCTTTAAAATGAATTTTGAAATATTTTAAAGTCACCTCTATCGTCCCCGATCATCGCATCGTAGCCCGACACCGGATAATCACCTGAAATCGAAAACCTCCATAAACGAATAAAAACTCAAAATACATCACCAAAAATATTTTAAAACCTCAATTTATAATTTAATCATTTAAATCATTTATCTCATGCATGCGGTTTACGTAAGCAGATCTAGGACGCTACAGTGCATGTTCTTAAAACATTGCTTCATACATTTCATATCATAACATAACATATAACATATAAGGCATGACATAACGTAACATGAAAAACATATGAGTCGTATCCTGAAGTGTGACCATAGTCGATTGATCAATCTATAGACCAACGTACGCGGCGGTGTGGTTCATCAGACCTCAAGCCGGGATCATATATGTCACACATCTATGCTGTCACTTCACCATGATATCAACACATGGATCCATAAGCTCATAATACATTAACAGAAGTTCAACGGGCCCGGTATCCCGCATCCCCTCATCATAAGTTGTCACAAATCATTCAATCCCTCGGGTTTTGTCTTTTAAAAGACATGCATTTGACATTCATAAAACATTCATGATGCATGCATTTTAGGGATGGCAACGGGGCGGGGCGGGGCGGGGCCGGTTTTTGTCAATACCATCCCCGCCCCGAATGACTCGGGGATCCCCATCCCCATCCCCGCGGGGATCGGTTCAGGGACGGGGATCCCCATCCTCGCCTCTAATATTAAATAGATAATATATATATTATTTATTATTCTATATTATTATTAATATACGTTTATTATTACATATTATTGTTACTTAATAGTATATTATTAAAGAACAATAAATATATGCATATAAATACTATTAATAGATTATTATTTATGTTTGAAGACTCGCATGGCATGTAAGCACATACTTGTAGTAAAAAAACGTTAAAACATGAATGCGTGCATGATCTTAAAACATTGCTAATTTCATATCTCTATGCTGCCACTTCACCATGCCGTGAACACATGGATCCATAAGCTCGTAATACATGTAAACAGAAGTTCAACGGGCCCGGTATCCCGCATCCCCTCATCATAAATTGCCACAAATCATTCAAGTCCTCGGGTTTTGTCTTTTAAAAGAACATGCCTTTAACATTTCATAAAGCATTCATGATACATGCATTTCCTAAAATTATGCAAGTTTAAAAGCTTAGCCCGTTAATGTATATTTAACCATTTTCTTTAAAATGTTTACGTACATAGCATACTACATATATGATTAAATATACATTCACGGGCTTCTACATTTTCTACTTCGATCAAGGACTGGTTCAGGAGCCTGGCCCACTACTTCTAGACTTAACTTAAAATTTAACTTAGCCCAATACTTATAAGAATTCCTTTATAATTTCTAACACATTCTAATTTTGACTAATTTCAACTCAGTTTTGACTTTAGAAATCAAATGGCTAATTTTGACTAATTTCAAAATCAATTTTGACTTAAAATCAAAAGACTAATTTGGACTAATTTTAAATCAATTTTGACCAAATTAGAATCAATTTTGACAATAAAATCAATTTAATCAAATTTTACCTTAAAAAATGACGACTTAATCAATTTTGACTCAAATACCCAAATTTTGACCAAAAGAACAATTTTGACCAATTTAAAATTCCAGAAATCAATTTTGACTTATTAAAAATCAAAAGACTCCAATTTTGACTAAAAACTTAAAATAAACATAACTTTAATTATTTTAAAAGTATGACTCAATTTTAAAACATTTGGCTATTTTCTTTAAAACTGGACCTTCGACTTAAAATTAAAAATAGCAGGTCCATAATTAAAACAACTCGGGTCAACATTAAAATATTTTGACTCGAGACTCGATGGACCGACCCCGGCCCAACCGAACCAGCCGATTCACTTAGATCGGTTGGCCCAACACAAACCCTACGCACGCGAGAGCCGTCGCTAACCACCTCGCGCGACGCCTACTTTCAGCCCTTTGTACTCTCTGCTCCGGCCACCATGGCCGGAGCCCTGTCAGCTGTACCATCACCAGGTCCAGCCGGTTGCAATGGTCCAACCACAATCCCAACCGTGTCTCACTGTGCACACGCGAAGGTCAAGAAGAAGGCTGCTCTCCCTGCGCGACGCACCTGGTGATCTCCACTTTCAGCCATGGTTGGGTCGAACCAGCCTACTTTTCATCACCTAAGGACCACCATGAAACCACTAAGGACCACCCCCAAGCCCCTAGAACCCATCTGGACCGAAGCATCACAAGTTTGGGATCGAAATTCACGTTAAGAAAATAGGGTAGGTGCATGCATGATCCGAGAGCAATAATCATGGATCTCAATAATCACATACAAAATAGGCCAAAAATCATTAAAAACAGTTTAATATAGTTTAAATGGTGAGAAAAAGGATTGATATCACATGCCTGGTTTGGATGGAGTAGAGTTCTGCGAGTTACCAACGTTGTAGACGCGATATCGGGGCACCACCCGCTTTGGATCACCAAAACTCACCAAGAAATTGAGATTTTCGAAACTTGTGCTATGGGGAATGAGGGAGATGGCTGGTGTGTGTTGTGGAGGCTAGGTTAAGTGTAAATTTGAGTTATGAAAAATAATGTGTGACACAATTGACCCCTATGGGTTTAATTAGGAAAAATGGGAGAAAATGGCATGCTTGCCCCTCTAATTAATTGAAAAGATAATTAAAACCCTATCTTGGCTTTAAAGATTAAATATTTTTGAAATCAAGGCCACCTCATATTTTAAAACACCTTAAAATTCAATATACCAGCCCGTAAAGGCGAAAAACAGGTTCCTCTCCAAAATAATCATAAAAACTCAAATTTTCAGAAATTGTTGCTTAAAATAAAATAATTTCATTCTTAAAAATCCAATAACTTAAAAATAATTTCAGATCGTAATAGTATTTGTAGATGACACTCTAATATACTTTCAGAATAGAGAAGAGCATTCAGAACAGTTTAGACGTGTTTTGGAAAGTTTGAGAATTAAGCAAAAATTTTGCTAAGTTTAGTAATGAAGGTTGGCTTGGGAAGGTTGCATTTCTTGGTCACATAAGTTCTAAGAACGGTTTAAAAGTAGACCCATTGAAAGTAGAAGCATTTTGGAAGTGGCCTGCACCTAAGAGTATTACAGAGATCCGTAGTTCCTTAGGAGTTGCGAGTTATTACCCACATTTTATTAAAGGAGTTCGAAGACTGTTTCAACACTGCCATCTGGAAGAGGGATTTACGCTATTTTCACGAGTGCATCAAAGACGGGTTTTGGTGCTGTCGTATGAAAGATAAGAAGATTATTGCCTATGCTCCTAGACAATTGAAGGTTACGAAGAGCTACCCTACTTGCAAAAGAGCGAGGAGCAGTGACCTTCGTAGTAAAGAATTTGAGGTACTACTTCAAGTATTTATTCACTCAGCAAGAGCTCAACACGAGAAAAAAAAGATAGCTAGAGCTGGTAAGAAACTCTGAGTGAATCATTAGTTATCACTCCAATAAATTTAACGTTGTAGAAGAGGCGTTAAGAAGAAAAAGTAGTAGGATTATCTCAACTTTCAGTTCCGAGACATGTAGTTAAAGAAATTGAGAGTGTGGGAACTGGAGGTGGTGACGCAGAAGTCTGCTGTGAGGTTAGCTGTGATTACAAGTTCCGCAGTACGTATTGCCTTGACAAGATATCCAGTTTGTTTCTTTATATAACGGGATTTGAAAATTTTATCAAGTTTCGTAATTTAGACCAGAAGTATTTGGTTAATTGTTTTTGAACCACGTACAAATTTTGAGTATCATTTAATTCGAACCCCAAACTTATTATAATTGCTATTAAAAAACATGATCGTTACAATACCACTGCTATTGCCATCACTCAGAATCATGTGTTGCATTCACGAACCAAGCACATCGACATCAAGAATCACTTCATAAGAGATCATGTGCTCAAGAACGACGTCAGGCTGGAATACGTGTCAACAGAACAGCAAGTTGCTGATATCTTCACCAAGACACTGCCTGACGCTAAATTTTCATATTTTCAAAACATTTTTGATATCTTAAAGCTGTCCTAATCTATTGTTTGCAGGTCTCAAGGAGATGCTAAGCTTAGGGCGAAAGGGAGAACCTCAGCTCAGAAGTAATAAGGGCTAAGTCAGTTGAATGTGCGTGAGCTGAATGGTTTCAGATTACGCACTATACAGTTGATGCTTATCCCAAATCTGATCTGATAGTACCTCTACTGGTATACTAAAATCAACGGTTGTGATTACTTTCTAAAAACTGCGCTTTATTTACTTTTTATCATATCGATAAATCTTACAAATGTATCATTCAATTCGAACCCCAAACTTATTATAATTGCTATTGAAAAACGTGATCATTACAATACCAGTGTTATTGTCATCACTCAGAATCTTGTGCTGCATTCACGAACCAAGAACGTCGCAGGAATCACTTCATAAGAGATCACGTTCTCAAGAACAACGTAACACTGAAATACATTTCAACAGAACAGCAAGTTGCTGATATCTTCACCAAGACACTGCCTGAGCTAACTTTTCGTATTTTTGAAACATTCTTGGTCTCTTAGAACTGTCCTAACCAAGCAGGCTTCTGGTTTTGCTGTGCAGATAAGCCTGCTGCTGGAGGGGGTACAAGGGATTTAAATTGGGCGAGCCTAAGGCCCTACCCTCTTTGAAGGTTCTATCCGTCAAATCTATATTGGCACTTATGTTTCCAAGAACAAAGCATCTCCAGCGGAGTTTCTGGAGGAGAAGAAAAAAATTGGTGATAGAGAGAAAGCATCCACTGAAGCTAAGAGGGCTGCAAAGGCGGAAGCAAGAGCAGCAACAGCCAAAGCCAAACGTTTGGAGGCTATGCGCTCTAAAGTTGAAGTTGTTGCTGACCCAACAGTGGAACAAAAACAAGAGACAATTGGGAGAGTTTCTCATTCTATCAAGGCATTCATGATCTTACCTGTTGCGGTAGAAGTTGTTCCTTTACAGATGGTGCGACCATATAGCAGCTTAGAGAAAAAGCCAACTACCCAAAAGCGTAAGCTGATTATTGAGGAGGATAGCCAATCTGAGGATGTTGCGGCCTTGCGGAAATTGAGTAAGGCATCTTCCAAGCCTACCCCAGTTCCTACATCAACACCGACGACTATTGCTACTCCGATTGAGAAGACAGCAAAGCTTGGCAAGGCTTCTGATGACGACTCGCTGTCTCTGGAGGACATTTTTGATGAGTCTTCCAGACGACGTCCTTCCTCCCTCTGTGACGTCTGATCAGCTAGTGACCAAGATTAGATGGATCCAAATGGTGAAAATTCGAGAATTTGATGAGCGCCATCGATCTCTCCCTCAGATAGCACCCGAAGAGAAAGGGGAGCATTTTTTGGTTGACTATGGTACCAAAGTCAACCCTACCCAAAGATATTGTTCATCTCATTCTTGCGGATGTTGAATTTTGGATACATATCAGAGAGTCAGTGTTTACGGAATTGATCAGTCTTCGGAATTCTTTGCGGATTAGTCAGTTGTCAACATTTTAGTCTAGAATTGTCACATTTTAGTCTAGAATTGTCAAATGTATTATTATTTCAAGTCCCTTTTCAGATAATAAGGGTTAAAACCTCTTGTCCCAAAAGCTTGAACTCATGGAACTATAATAATGAAAAACTATACAATCTAATTTTAACGTCCCTATTTTTGTAAGCCGAAATTGAGATATACACTCACGATTCAGAACATTAATTACAGTCTATTTGATAAGTATATGGGTTCTTACCTCGTAATATTGATACTGATGTAGCCGAATTTTGCCCATCCAATGAGCTCGCCAGGTTTGTCAGGTCGGGAGATGAATCAAATTTAGATAGGTAGGTCGATGTGTGCTTCACCAGCTATATCCTGCAAACACAAAAGCTCGGTCAAAGGGCGTCGGGAGGTATCCCGACGAAGGCCCTCCGATGCTTAAGTTAGAATAAGGGTTTTTAGAGCAAAGAGTATGTATATAGGAGAAGAGATGCAGTGACCGAATGAAATAAAGAGGGGATCTACCTGGGTATTTATAGGTAGGTAGAGTGGTTGAATACGCTTGTCCAGGAAATTATGAATTGGAGTGGGTCTGACATGTACTCTCACCTACCCTCTGAGGGTAGGGATGACTTCTTCCGTATTTGTCAGTATATTCATTATAGATTAACCAAGAGGGCCAAGTTGCTTATGTGGGATCGGATTATCACTCATTATGCTAATAGGTTGGGAAAATAGCGAGACCCCGAGGTACCGTGTCCGACCAGCAAGATGCACGTCGGACCTAGTAATGGTATGGTAGATACAAGAGGGAGGGCTGCTCTAGTATTACTTCTAAGAGAAGCTTTACCTCGGGTTCCGAGCTGACAATCTAATAGTATCAATAGTAACCCCCCCTAAGGAGTCCTAAACGAAGAATTGAAGTGCGAAATTATGTGGAATTGAGGTCGGGACCCGATCTAAGACTTATGCTGCTTGACAAGAACTATGATCCACGCGTCTCTGAATCTTAACTCTTGACAGATTGTTCATGAACGGCCCAGATGAAGCTCGATACTGTAGATAAATTTTGTGTTTCTTCAGAAAAACCATAATCCGGGTGAAGCTATTCTCAACCGTTGATAAATTTCAATCTGACGGTCAAAATGATTTCCAGCTCGGATTCCGTGGCGTCGCTTAGAGTTTCCGAGGTAATCTAAGCCATTTACTAATAATAAGATCTAACGGTTGGAGAGCTCCACGAACTTCCTACAAATGGGAGATTTTCTCTAGTCATTTCCACCTTTTCTCTCTTTTAGTGTCGAAACTACGCCAAAATTTCTACCCGCTCTCGAGCTATTTTTACGTCGCCCGACCTGTCGTAAGTTCTCACTAACCTTTTGCATAGATGTCTTCTCCTGATAGTAACTTGGTTAGTAGAGTAGCAGAGTCCATAGATTGTTCTTCCCCTCCCGAGGTTAGTCATAGGGAAGATGAGATCCCGAGCGCAACAGAGCTTCATAGGGCTAGACTTCTTAAAATCGACCAAGATGAGGCACGGTTAACTGCCCAAGGATGTACCTGGTATGAAATTAAGGCCTCCACCCTTAGGGAGTCGGATATTTCTTTTGTTAAGGATAAGGCAGGGATATCTGAGATATATGAGGTGGTAATCCCCCACGTCCATGCCCGAGCTCACCGTCCCCCTGCTGGCTTCCATACTTTTTGTGTAAATCAAATAGAGAGGGGTCTGAGGTTTCCCATTCCTAAATTCATTACTAGCTTATGCGATCACCTCGATGTCAGCCCTAGCCAGCTCACCCTGAACTCTTTAGCTCATTACTCTCCTTAGGGATTTTGCTAAAGTTTTTTAGGATCCCTCTCTCGACCTACACCTTAATGCGACTGATTCAAATTAAGAGGTTAGGTCCTAGGAAGTTTTATATTTCTAACAATTGTATAAGTGGTAACCCGAGCTCACACAAAGGGTGGATGAGCAGATATTTTTTTATTAAGCATATTTCGAGTCGGGAGAATTCATGGGGTTGCAACATGTCATGGCGAGATAACGCCCATACCCTGCTTCCTCCCGCTCCCGAGCAGGTACCTGACCTAACCCATTTTCTCGAGGTTATGAGGGAAAAGTGTTTTAATGCACAGGAGTTGATTGAGGAAGACCTCATATGCTACTTTAGATTTGGTTGGACAAAGGTTCAACTGGTCGGGGATCTAGGTATCTCTATCGCCTTTTCATATTGTCGCTACTAGTTCTACAATCTGATCTGTTAATTTGCGCTCTTCCTTTGTAGGTGAAAGGATGTCGAAAGCCGAGATGATGAAAGCTTTGAAAGAGAAGAAAGCCGACCCGGAAGGAACCTCCCTCTCTCTAAGCAAGGGGAAAAGGAAGGCCTCTGAGGAAGGTGGAGAGAGGCGTAAGAAACGCCATCATGAGAAGAAAACTAAAGATCCTGCTCGGGAAATAGTTTCTGGTGGCCGGACGAGTGAGCCATCAGTTAAGGAGGGCAAGACTCCCGAGAAACAAACTACTGAAGCACCTTACGTGCTTCTGGATACTTCGGCCATTTCTTTTGTGGACAAGCCCTCCAGCTCAGTTTCACTAGATTTCACCCGTCGCTTGATTCCCGACCAGGACTTCGATCTGGTGAAGAGTGTTCCCGATCTGGCGGCCCTTGAAGCAGCAAGTCTTCATTTTATGTAGGTATAGGTGGCTTGATCTCTTGATCTACTGATTTCTGATGTTTATGCTAATTACTATGTCTGTGAAGGCCTTAGTATGGAATGGCGAGGTGGCCAATCGCCTCCTCCGAGCACGGGACGAAGTTACTATGACCCGACGCTCCATGGATGGGATGCTCACTCGCCATGATGGCTTAATGAAACAACTCGAGGAGATGCGGGCCATTAGTGACAAGGAAAAAGAATCAATGTTGCTCGAGCTGGAGACCTCCCGAGCTCAAGCTCTTCGTCTTGAGGAGGAGAACAAGGCCCTCCATACTGAGGTGGAGAAATTGAAGGGGGAGGCGGGGAATTATTGGGAGCTCGGAAATGATAAATTCCTGCGATCCAAAGAATTCAAGATTAAGTGTTCGAGGAAGGCCTTAACCTTATTTGAAAAGGGCTTTAATAGGTGCTTGGCACAGCTTAGGGCAAATGGTTATTCTGAAGAAGATCATCCAACCTCCTTCCTTGATGTTGAGCGAGCTCTGGCAAATATGTCTGATGATGAAGATTCGGAAGAAGGTAGCTTGGGTCAGGACGAGGCTCCCCACAGCTTGATGTCTTTATGCTTTCGCTTTTTATGTACTTCAACCTTTTGTGTATTTATGTTCGAAGCTTAATGGAATCAATCATTTTTCTTCTATTTTACTTCGGGTATGACTGCATATGAATGAGCTATTCCGAGTAACTTGAGATTAAGTTAATCGTAAAAGCCGAATAAATTTTTCTCGAAGTAACTTCGAACCTTGCGACAAGATTTGTTTTAAGTGTAGTAGAGTCATACCCAAGGTATGTTCCTTCGTTAGTAAAAGTTGTGCGATAAATAGATTTGCATGCTTACCAAGAGCTAGATTTAGGTGTCAAACTTGGTAGTGTTTAGTGCCAACGAGAGTTAGGCATGTATTACCGAGCTGATCGGGCTTAGTGCCAACGATAGTTGGGCTTAGTATGCCGAGCTGGTCGGGCTTAATGCCAACAATAGTTGAGCAAGCTGGTCAGGCTTAGTGTGCCGAGCTGGTCGGGCTTAATGCCAAGTGTGCCGAGCTAGTCGGGCTTAATGCCAACGATAGTTAGGCTTAGTGTGCCGAGCTGGTCGGGCTTAATGCCAACGATAGTTGGGCTTAGTGTGCCGAGCTGGTCGAGCTTAAAGCCAACGATAGTTGGGCTTACGTGCTCAGGTGGGGCTGCCACCCGAGGATATGCCAATGTAGGATTGGGCTTTTATGCGTAATCGATGCTATCATGCTTTTTATAGAGGAAACTTTTCTTCATTCCAAAAATAAGTCTTTTTACAAGGGCAAAACTTAAGAGTAATAGCGTCGAAGATGTATGATATTCCAAGGTCTCTGAGTTCTTTTTCCCGATGTATCCTCTAGATAATAGGCGGCGATGCCTGCTTTGCTCACAAGTTTGAATGGTCCTTCATATTTGGGATCGAGCTTACCTCTGTCTCCTTGATATTGAATCTTTTTCCAAACCAGGTCTCCTACTTCATACCTCTGAGGTCGGACTCTTTTGTTATAGGCCTGGATCATTCTCTTATGATAAGCTAATAATCGTACCTCGGCCCTATCTCTTCTTTCTTCCAGATGGTCTAATTCAAGACTTCGGAGTTCACCATTGTCTTCGCTATACTGTGTCACCCTGAGGCTATCTTGACCAATTTCAGAAAGTAAGAGGGATTCAGTCCCATAAACCATGCAATAAGGTGTTTCTCCGGTTCCTGTTCGGGAAGTAGTTCGGTAGGCCCACAATAGACTAGGTAGTTCATCTACCCATCTTCCTTTGGCTGAGCCTAGCCGTGTTTTAAGAGCTTGCACAATAAATCGATTAGTGACCTCGACCTGCCCATTGCTCTGAGGATAAGACACCGAAGTAAAAATTTGTTCGATCTTCATCTTTTGGCACCATACCCGTACTTTTGACCGGCAAAATTGTCTTCTGTTATCTGATATCAGTCTTCGAGGGATTCCAAAACGGCAGGATGTTCTTCCATAAGAATTTTAAAATTCTACCTCAGATATCTTAGCCAATGGCTCAGCTTCCACCCACTTGGAAAAGTAGTCTATCGCAACCAACAGGAATTTCCTCTGTCCTCCTGCTGGGGGAAAAGGTCCTAAAATATCGATGCTCCACTGGTCGAAGGGACATGAGGAGAGGACCGACCTTAACAGTTCGGCGGGCTGTTTTTGAAAATTGGCATGCCTTTGACAATCACGACAAGTTCGAACTAGATCCAAAGCGTCCTTTTGCATAGTGGGCCATAAAAACTCAGCAAGGAGAGCCTTCCTAGCCAGGGCCATACTCCCGAGATGGTTCCCGCAGCATCCTTCATGAATATCTCTCAACACATATCTAGCTTCCTCAGGGATTAAACATTTCAAGAGTGGTTTGGAAAAGGATCTTTGGTACAACGTATCATTCAATAGCGTAAACGGAGAGCCCGTCTCTTGATTTGTCGGGCCTTTCGGGGATCCTCAGGTAAAACTTGATGAGTGAAATATTGGTAAATTTTGTATCGCCAATCCAAGGTGGACATTCCCTCAGGATTTGTCTCGACCTGTTAAATCTGTGATGTTAGCTATTGTCCATGAACTTCATTTCACGAGGCTGTCTTAAGAGAACTGGCCATCCGAGCAAACCTGTCTGCCTTTTCATTCTGTTTCCGAGGTATGTGCTCCAAGATTACCTCAGAGAAGGTTTCCAGTAGTTTACTCAGCGCCTCCGCATACTTCACCATTTTTTCATTCTTTATTTCAAATTTTCTTTTGGTGTATTGAACTACCAACTGGGTGTCTGAATAAAGCACTACTCGAGCTATTCCCATATTCTTGGCCGCTCGGAGACCGACGAGTAAGGCCTCATACTCCGCTTCGTTGTTGGAAGCCTTAAAATCAAGAGTGATTGCCAAGCTCGTTTCTTCCCCCCAGGGTGATACCAGGACTACCCCTACGCCACTTCCAATTAAGCAAGAAGACCCATCCACATATACTTTCCATATTTCCTCTTTCTCGAGGTGTACTGCCTCTGCTAAGAAATCTGCTAACGCTTGTGCTTTTATCGCTGCCTGAGGCCTGAACTATATATCGTATTCATTGAGCTCGGTAACCCATTTAACAAGTCTCCCTGAGACGTCTGGATGAGAAACAATCGCCCTAATGCACTATTAGTGAGCACAGTGATCGGGTGAGATAAGAAATAAGGCCTGAGGCGCCGAGCTGTGATGACCAAGGACAGGGCCAACTTCTCCTGTGTAGTATAATTCAGTTCAGCCCCTTTCAGAGCATGACTCACAAAGTATACAGGCTGATGCATCTGCCCCTCCTCTCGTACTAGCACCAAGCTAGCTTCTTGTGAAGTGACGGCAAGATATACAAACAATGGCTCCCCGGGCTTTGGCTTATTAAGAACTGGTAACTCCCTCAGATATGCTTTCAACTTTTGAAATGCCTTTTCGCTATGCTCATTCCATTCAAAATGTTTTGCCTTACGGAGTATCTTGTGTTAGAGTAGATGCCCAACTAGCCAACTTGTGACGTGTGGGTTTTATTGACTCTTGTGTATAACGATCTTTATTTATGAAATTCGCATTCTTTTATGGCATTCTTTATTTTCATTATGTTATAATGTTAACAATTGTGTTGGATAAAGACCTAGAATGCACCATAGTGTATGTTAGATGTGATAGTGGATATGATGGCTATCATGAAACACATCTAATAGTCACTGTGTATTCTGAACTCGTTCCTAGTCGATTGGGCCGTCAAAATTAGGATAAGGCCACCCGAGCTTGAGACTAGCATCTGCGATGTGAAGTACCACGTTTCATTGGTAGGGAACATTGTGATGTTCTGAGCATGCAGATGGATAGTGACCTGGTGATCTATCGAACTACCCTCGTTCGGACTTTCCAAGTGGTTACCATTTGTCGAGTGGATAAGTCCGAGGTCTTGGTTGTACTGATTAGTCCTCACTACTCGAAACGTCATTGAGACTCTACATGATAGGTGCCTCACTTTGACCCGTTTACCGACTCATTTGGGGTCATTAGGTGGCGGGATTGGGTAAGGTCCCGATGCATGTAGAAGTCGATGCTTCGTTGTCGAGGATTCACCGCTCGCTTTTATGCGTGGATATCCTATGCTATCTGAGGAGGTAATAGTGTGATAAATCTCAACGATATCAGTGATACCTAGGGGATCATGGGGCGATGTTGCTAGGCGCTTTACCATGATCCGATGGGTCGGTTCGAAATTGTGATTTCGGAGTCACAATGGTTGTGGGCCCACGGCTAGCTGTATCCCTGAACCATTGAGGGTTACACAAGTACTGGCTTCACGATTCCCACACGGAAACTGAGCTCAATTTGTTGAGCATTGGAGGAGGAATTTAGAGAGTGCGACTTCCTAAAAGTCAACAGGGGTAAAATTGCAATTTCCCTAAAGTGGAGGGGCTAAACTGCAATTTTGGACTAGGTGGTCTGAAAAAATTGTTTTTTGCATCATAATACTCAGTTTTGGAACCTGTGTAGATCGGTCCGATCAGATCTTCGATCGGAGTTATGATGAAGCCACGGTGGTGGAAATGAACCGAATGTTCATATGGACCTAGGCCCGCCCCAAGCCCATCATTGGTTGAACTCCCTTTAACGTTGGCTCATATTATTGGGGACGTTAAGGGGACCATCCTTCACAACTCGACATTGATGGGTCATCTTGACACGTGATAGTAATCGGCGTCATATTATTGGGCCCTTACTGGACGTGAGGTAAATACATGGAGGTTGCACCGGTTGCAATTGGGCTCTACCTTTTGAGGGTCATGGTTGGCTGATATTATTCTGTACCATGATCGCTTGATTGGACTCTGTGTACCCACTAAGGAAACTTGCTTTCTCGATTTCATTAGAGGGTGGTGAAATTGTTAAAATAGTGGGAGGGTAATTCATAAAACTTAATGACCTTGTTTTATGTCTTAGCGTTTTTCATATATAGTTAATGCATGTCTGTTTTTCTTTTCAATATAAACTGCTTATATAATGTCTTCGATCAAAAATCCACTTGCTGCTATACTGGATAGCAACAAGTTCACTGGTCTGAACTACCAAGATTGGCTTCGAAACCTCGATATTGTATTGGCTTCGGAGAAGCTCCTCTACACGTTAGACAAGAGCCCTCCGAAGGAAGCCCCTGCACACATCAGCCCTGAGGAGCTGACAAAGCTTAACAAATTGTGGGATGACGAGCTTAAGACTCGATGCTATATGATGGCATCGATGTCAAACGAAATGCAGCGGCGCTTTGAGAAGACGGTGTATGCTGCTGACATACACCTTCATCTTAAAGAGTAGTATGGGGAAAACTCGCGAACTGAGAGGTTCACCACTGTCAAGGAGCTCATGACGAGCCGCATGCACGATGGGACTTTGGTCCGCGAGCATGGGGTTCGTGTGATTGGGCTTATTGAAAAGTTGGTGGGCCTTGATATCACACTTCCACATGAGCTGTCAGTGGATCTGCTTCTCCTCTCACTCCCTGCTGCGTTCGACCCCTTTGTGGTCAACTTTAACATGAACAAGCTAGAAGCCACCCTTGAAGAGGTGGTGAACATGCTTGTGGTGTTCGAGGGGACCATAAAGAAGGACAAGCCCGTCCTCCTTATGGGTCTTCTTCCTCTGCGAAGAAGGGGTCCAAACGCAAGGGAAAGAAGCGTTCTGCCCCTGCGAAGGTGGAAAAGCCCACCAAGAAGCCCAAGGCAAAGGCTTCCAAGCCAAACAAGTCTGATGATGTTTGCCACCACTGCCACAAGCCTGGGCACTGGAGGAGGAACTGCAAGGAGTACATTGAGCAGTTGCGAACTACAAAAGGTATGTTCTATATTGAAATAAATATGTCTCTTAATTCGACTTCTTGGGTACTTGATACCGGATGTGGATATCATATCTGCAATGATTTACAGGTGATGACAAGAATCCGACGTCTTAGAGAGGGTGAGACCCACTTGAGGCTGGGCAATGGAGCAAGGGTTGCTGCATTAGCTATAGGAGATGTTTATTTATTTCTGTCTTCGAATTTTAAGTTGTTATTGAGAAACGTTTTGTTTGTTCCCGAGTTAATAAAGAACATTATTTCTGTTTCTATGCTTGATAGTGATGGATATTCTTGTCTTTTTGCTAATTCGATTTGCAATATATACAAGAATGAATGTTAATTGGAATTGGGCAACGCGAAAACGATTTATACACCTTAAAATTAAAAGAAGTTCCAACTCGCGATGTGAAAACACATACAACAACAATTAAAAGCTTGAACCCAGCACAACTTTGGCACGCTAGGCTAGGTCACATTTCCTTGAGTAGGATGAACAAGTTGGTTAGGAGTGACATGTTTGATTCGTTAGATATTAACTCCCTACTGACTTGTGAATCTTGTCTCAAAGGAAAGATGACTAAGCAACACTTCACGGGCAAGCCTGAACGTGCCCAAGGCCTATTGGATTTGATCCATACTGATGTGTGTGGCCCACTTAGTATTGGTACTAAGTACGATCACACATACTTCATCACCTTTACCGATGATCACTCTAGGTATGGGTACTTGTACTTAATTAAGCACAAGTCTGAGTCCTTTGACAGGTTCAAAGAATTCAAGGCTGGAGTAGAAAATCAGTTGGGGAAAAGTATTAAAGCGCTTCGATCCGATCGAGGTGGTGAATACTTGAGTGCTGAATTTCAAGACTACCTTAAAGAGAATGGGATTCTCTCACAGTGGACCCCTCCAGCCACACCACAACTCAATGGTGTAGCAGAGCGTCGTAATCGAACTTTGATGGACATGGTTCGATCTATGATGAGCTTCACTGAACTTCCTACCTTGTTTTGGGGCTATGCGCTCGAAACAGCGGTGATGTTGTTGAACAATGTCCACACCAAGGCAGTGGATAAGACTCCATATGAGATATGGACGGGCAAGCCGCCCAAATACTCATACATGAGGATTTGGAGATGTCCTGCTTACGTGAAGCAGACAGTGGGAGATAAGCTGGATAATAGATCCATCTTATGTTAATTCATTGGGTATCCAAAGAATTCCATTGGATACTACTTCTACTATCCAAATGAAAGCAAAAG
>KV012553.1:1886-34631 GCA_001598015.1 Dorcoceras hygrometricum | reverse complement strand
CCAGCAAGGTAACAATCGATAAACGCCCTATGAATGGTTTATTGATTAGTTTTAATGTATTGAACGTATCTCGGGGCAAAATTTTAACTTCCGTTGCGCCCCCGGGAAACGGGATCCGGATCCGCCATTGTCGCCAACATTCCAATCACCGAGATCTTGCTTTACTTTACCGATTAGAATCGCCATCAGTGGACCCTCTTGATATCATCTTAATAAAGCCCCGAGGCTGAGGTGATTTCTGACTCTGAGGGGGAAGGCTTGACCTCCCCACCCCCCGAGGTGTGTTCCCCCGACCAGACTTCCTCTCACTTTGCTGCCAGCGTTCTTCCTCCCGAGGCATTTTCTCCTCTTGATGCGGTCTATTCCCGACCAATATTGTTCGTACATTGGGATTAATTTGTATGATTCGCTCCAATTCCTGATCTATGTGACGACATTCTGAAGTAGTGTGGCCATAATCCCTGTGAAAATCGCAGAACATATCTGATTTTGGATTCATTGGGGCCCCATCACTTCCCCGCACTATCTTCCTCTCATCACAAATTTGCAAAGACCTTGCTTTAACCACTCTCAAAGGTGTCATGGAAACCAATTGTCCCAACATAAGAGGATCTTCCTGCCTAGAGGATCTTGGCTGAGTCTTCTCCATCCTAAAATCCCTGCCAGGTCGAGATGGAACTCTCTGCTCGCTCTTCCTAGTATAATGTATTTCTTCCACATTGACGTATTTCTCAACCTTGGTGAGGAGTTCATCAAATGTCTTAGGAGGTTTCTTAACCAGGGACCTGAAGAAATTGCCCCCTCGCAATCCTTGGGTGAAGGCCCCGATCTACAAGTCCGGGGTGGCGGATGGTACCTCAATGATGGTTCTATTGAAACGCCTGATGTACTTCTGAATACTCCAGGTCGAGATGGAACTCTCTGCTCGCTCTTCCTAGTATAATGTATTTCTTCCACATTGACGTATTTCTCAACCTTGGTGAGGAGTTCATCAAATGTCTTAGGAGGTTTCTTAACCAGGGACCTGAAGAAATTGCCCCCTCGCAATCCTTGGGTGAAGGCCCCGATCTACAAGTCCGGGGTGGCGGATGGTACCTCAATGATGGTTCTATTGAAACGCCTGATGTACTTCTGAATACTCTCTTGCTCCTTTTGTTTCACTGTAAACAGATTTAACGTCGTCATCGGTTGCTATTTGCTGCTGGCGAACTGACGAAGGAACGCCTGACTGAAATCTCGAAAACACTTGACACTCCCTGTTGGCAAGAGATTAAACCATTGTTGTGCAGATCGGACCAACGTGGTGAGGAAAACCCTACACTTAATGGGGTCAGCATACTGGTGGAGGAGGGCGGCATCAAAACGAGACAAATGCTCCTCAGGATCCCCATCCCGTCATACTCTCCTACGTTTAGAAATTTGAAGTGCTGAGGTAACTCCACAGCCAATACTTCGGTAGAGAAGGGCACCTCCCGAGCAGTTGGTTGAGGAGTTTCTGCAACCCTTGCCTCCCTCAATCGGGCAACTTCTTCTCGAAGTCCTCTAATCTCTTCAGCTTGTTGGTCAGGTTGGGGATTTGCTCCGGGCCGACTAGCCATGATTTGTTCTACTGTGGCCGCCACCAATTGAGCTATCTGGGCAGCGGTAAGCGGAGGATTCTCACATCCTTGAGATATATCCTCGGTGCGGCTTGTTTCTCCCGTTTCTTGAAGTCTATTTCTCCTTGGTGGCATCTTATCTTCTTTTATTTTTCTTCTTTACGTTTCCCACAGACGGCACCAATCGATGTAGCCGAATTTCACCCAGCCAATGAGCTAATGTCACGCCAGGTTTGTCAGGTCGGGAGATGAATCAAATTTAGATAGGTAGGTCGGGGTGTGCTTCACCAGCTATATCCTGCAAACACAAAAGATCGGGCAAAGGGCGTCGGGAGGTATCCCGACGAAGGCCCTCCGATGCTTAAGTTAGAATAAGGGTTTTTAGAGCAAAGAGTATGTATATAGGAGAAGAGATGCAGTGACCGAATGAAATAAAGAGGGGATCTACCTGGATATTTATAGGTAGGCAGAGTGGTTGAATACGCTTGTCCAGGCAATTATGAATTGGAGTGGGTCTGACATGTACTCTCACCTACCCTTTGAGGGTAGGGATGACTTCTTCCGTATTTGTCAGTATATTCATTATAGATTAACCAAGAGGGGCAAGTTGCTTATGTGGGGTCGGATTATCACTCATTATACTAATAGGTCGGGACAATATAGCGAGACCCCGAGGTATCGTGTCCGACCAGCAAGATGCGCGCCCGACCTAGTAATGGTATGGTAGAGACAAGAGGGAGGGTTGCTGTCAGGCCCCGTGCTAATTACCAACAATTAACACAAAAAAAAAACGCATAATCACGGAAGCTTAAAATCAGGGCTTAAAAATTTTTCGAAATATATGGGCCTGAACTTCAAATCATACATAGCCCTCGCAAGCAAAACGACCATCTGCTGGCCACAGCTCTATCTCCAAAACATTCTATCTGCTGGTCGCGAGAAATTACGCAAAACGACGACGCATCTACTAATTCAAACGACGTCACTTCTCAACGCTCTTGCAAAAGCGCGCCTGCTGATCAGTAGCAACCAAAACAACGCAAACACTACCAGCAGTAAGGAATGCGTCACGCCTACGTCACCACATCTATCGATAGCTCTTGCGACTGATTCCACAAGCGCATCTGCTGAACACTGTTCACAAGCGCATCTGCTGAATCTAATAGTCAACATTCCAAAATGTTGACTGACACGCGTCACTTCCTCGCTCAATCTCACGCTACGCGCGATGTCTATCAGCAGCAACCACTTCCCCAAAATTCGATAATTCTCATTTCCTAACCAAGCGCTGCGACCGAAATTTCAGCAGGAATCATATTCCCTCAAATAATCGTGATTAATTCCAAATCAAATCAATTAATCACTAATCTAAATTCTCAATCCTCACAGTTGCTCTAGTATTAATTTTAAGAGAAGTTTTACCTCGGGGTCCGAGCTGACAATTTACTAGTATCAGATATTTTATAAAGGTCATTCCAAGTAAAAAATGTCTAGGTCTGATGTCATGCTTAAATATTTATCTCGAAATCTTGAATTGGAATATGAAATATAATCAACAAAAAAGATTCATTAAGCTGGACCTAAATATACAATATCGCGCTACGACCCTGGAAGGCTTCTAAAATTATTATTTTTGACAAATACAATAAAAATAAAATTGAAATTGATGGGTGGTCGGAGGGAATATGATTAATATTGATTCATAGCCCAATTGTGGGATATAGCCCGAAAACCCATCCCAACAATTTTCACTTGTCGTTCGTGCCCCCTAAACCCCAGTTCACCTCCAGTCGGGCGCCAAGCTTCAGAAAACCAACTAAAAAAAACAAAGGGTTAAATTAAGATTGGAATATTGGGGAAATTTTCTTGATTATTAGTTGAATAGTGATACTACTAATTAGTGTCACCTTGGGACCCGAGGTGGTGTTCCATACCTCGGGATCCGATGTATTGTTCCTCATTGAGTACTGCTAATAACTTACCACCTTGGCCCCCTTTGTCACCCCAGGATCTCGAGCTATAACTAACATATCCTTACTTTCCAGCAACATGACACATGATTTTGTTTCTATAGCGACCCCAAACGAGCAACTTGGCCCTCTTGGATGAACTCATAATTAATATACTGAAAAGTACGGTAGAAATCATCCCTACCCGCAAGAGGTAGGTGTAAGTGCATGACAGGTCTGCTGAACCCATTTCAATTCATAATTACCCGGACAAGTACATCCAACCACTGCGCTTACTTATAAATACCCAGGTAGATCCTCCTTTTATTCAATTCAAGAACTTCATTTCTTCTACTATATACACACTCTTTGTCCCCAAACACTTATTCTAACTTAAGCATTGGAGGGCCTTCGTCGGGACACCTCAAGACGCCCTTTGACCAGTTTTTGTGTTCGCGGGATATTACGATTGAAGCACAGCCCGATCTCCCGAGGTGAAATTAGTCGACCTCCTGACCTGAAAAATCTCACGTGGCGGTAGATCATTGACTGAGCGAAATTTGGTTACATAAATTGGTGCCGCCTGTGGGAAACGTAGAAAATAAGATAAAATGCCGCCTAGGAGAAGTAGACTTCAGGAAACGGGAGAAAAAAGTCGCACTGAGAATATATCCCAAGGATGTGAGAATCCCCACTTACCGCCGCTCAGATAGCTTAGTTGGTGGCGGCCACAGTAGAACAAATCCTGGCTAATCGACCCGAAGCAAATTCCCTACCTGATTAACAAGTTGAAGAGATAAGAGGACTCCGAGAAGAAGTTGCCCGATTGAGGGAGGCAAGGACTACGGAACCACTACCTCCGCCAGCTCGGGAGGTACCCTTCTCAACGGAGGTGTTGGTGGCCGAGCTCCCTTAGAATTTCAAATTCCCAAATGTAGGGGAATACGAAGGGATGGTAGATCCTGAAAAACATTTGTCTCGATTCGAGAACGCTGCCCTCCTCCATCAGTACGTTGATCCCATAAAATTTCGGGTCTTTTTGACCACACTAGTTCGATCAGCACAGCAATGGTTCAATCTCGAGAGCATTAAAAACTTTTGAGATTTAGTCAAGCGTTCCTCCACCAGTTTTCTAGTAGTAAGAAGCAGCCCATGACGACGTTGAACCTCTTTAACATCAAGCAGAATGAGCAAGAGAGCCTTCGGGAATACATTCGGCGCTTTAATAGAACTATTACAGAAGTGCCTTCTGCCACACCCGATCTGCTGATCAGGGCATTCATCAAGGATTGCGATGGGGTGATTTTTTCAGGTCCTTGGTCAAGAAACATTTGATGTACTCCTCACTAAGGCTGAGAAATACGTCAATGTAGAGGAAGTACATTCCACGAGGAGGAGTGAGCAGAGAATCCCGTCTCGACCTGTTAAGGATTTTCGGACAGAAAGGGTCCAACCGAGGTTGGCTAGGCAGGAAGCTCCTTTGTTGGGGCAATTGGCTGCTCGAACACCTTTTAAGATGAGTAAAGCTAGGGCTTTGGAGATCTGTGACGGGAGAAAGATGGTGCAGCGACCTCGGGGAAGTGACGGGGCCTTGAGAAACCCAAAATCAGATAAATTATGTGACTTTCATAGAGATTATGGTCATACTACCACAGAATGTCGGCACCTAGATCAGGAATTGGAACGAATTATACAAAACAATCCCGATGTACGAGCAATATTGGTAGGGAATGAACCGCTTCAGGCGGGGAGAGGCCTCGGGAAGAAGAGCATTGGCAATAGAATAGAAGGAGATCTGGTCGAGGAAACACACTCGGGGTGGGGAGTCAAGCCGTCCTCAACAGGAGCAACAATCCCCTTAGCCCCGGGGTATTACCCATATGATATCAGGAGGACCCACTGATGGAGACTCCAATCGGGCAAGGAAAACAAGGTCTCGATGAATGGAAACCATGGAGATATAAAATAAACATTCTGGGCCCACAATATCTTTTGGACCCGAGTATTTGCCGGTAGACGTCAAGACACATAACGATGCTCTAGTCATCCGAGCAACGATTGGTAATTATGAAGTCTCCCATGTATTTGTCGATTCGGGAAGCTCAGTTAACATATTCTTCAAATGGGATGTCGACCAAATGGACCTCGGTGAGTATCATATGGAACCTGTGCAGACACCCTTGTTCAGATTTATAGGTCACTCCTTACAGCCGGTAGGGATAGTTCATCTACCTCTTTCTCTTGGAACTGGAAAACAGATCAAGACCAGAGTTGTTGAGTTCACGATATTAGACACGCCCTCTTCTTATAATGTCATTTTTGGAAGGCCAGCTATGGCCGCCTTCATGGAAGTGGCCTCGGCTTTGCATCAGAAGATAAAATTCCCGGTGGGGGATACTGAGGGTGAAGTAGTGGGAGATCGGAAGATGGCAAGAAAGCGTTATGTGGAAGAGGTCAGGGTTAGTAGAAAGCTGCTAAAGCTCGGGCTCATGATTATCCAGGAGCTCGGGTTGATAGAAGTGTAAATTTGGTTGATGAAGATTTTCAATTGACAACCGAGGATGAGGAGGAACAGGTTGTTCTTCTCCCCCAGACTGGAACTGTGAGTATTGCTAAAATTATCTTGGAGGGCATCCGGATTTAATTAATACAATGCTTGGAAAGAAATAAGGACATATTTGCTTGGTCCCCTTCCGACCTGAAAGGGGTTAAGCGGGAAGTCATGGAACACAAGCTAAATGTCTCCTCAGGTGCTCGACCAATTATCCAGAAGAGAAGACACTTCGGTCTCGAAAAAGATGTTGTGATCAGAAGTCAGGTCGGGGATATGCTCCGAGCTGGGCATGTGACGGAGGTACATTTCCCCATATGGTTGTCCAATGTAGTGCTCGTACCCAAGGCTGCGGGGAAATGGAGAATGTGTGTGGATTTACGGGACATGAATAAATCCTGCCCCAAAGATTGCTATCCACTCCCCAGGATTGACCAACTTTTTGATTCTACCTCTGGTCATGAATTACTCAGTTTTCTGGATGCTTATCAAGGATACCACCAAATTCCCCTAGCTGAGGAAGACCATCGTAAAGTTAGTTTTATCACGGCAGACGGGACATTTTGCTATGTCGTCATGCCTTTCGGGTTGAAGAATGCAGGATCCACTTATCAAAGGCTGATGATAAGGTGTTCAAACCTCAGATCGGGAGATCATCGAGGTATATGTGAATGATATCTTGATATAGTCGCGGGTGGAGGAAAGCTTTATAGCTGATGTTGAAGAAAATTTTCGCACACTCCAAGATTATCGGATCAGATTAAACCCTAATAAATGCGTGTTTGGAGCTAGGACGGGAATTTTTTTGGGGTATATGGTTACCCGACGTGGAATTGAAGCCAATCCCAAAAAGGTACAAGATCTGGCCTCAATGTTCTCTCCTCAAAACATACAGGAGGTCTAAAGGTTGACGGGAAAGATAGATGCATTGTCTAGACTCATCTCTCGATCTGCTGACCGGAGTCTTCCTTTCTTTAACATACTTTGCAAGACAAAGAATTTTGAATGGAGTGAGCAGAGTGAAAGATCTTTCCAAGAGCTGAAAGGATATCTTAAATAATTACCCATACTCAATAACTGAGCCCGAGGATCCATTGTATGTATATCTCGCCGCCACACCACAGACTTCTATCTCGGTCCTTGTTCGAGAGGAAGGTCAGAATCACCGACCTATCTACTTCGTTAGTCATGCTCTAAAAGGTGCCGAGGTGAATTATACCACGTAGGAAAAGTTAGCTCTGGCTTTGGTTATTACTGCTCGACGCCTCAGGCCCTATTTCCTCTCTCATCCTATTGTTGTGCTCACCAACAGTGTGTTAGGGCAAATCATTCATCACCCCGACGCCTCAGGAAGACTGGTTAAGTGGGTCATTGAACTTAGTGAGTATGATATCCAGTTCAAACCTCGAATCGCTGTAAAGGCACAGGCCCTGGTTGACTTCCTGGCAGAGACTACCCACCTCGAGCAAGAATAACAGTGGAAAGTATATGTGGATGGGTCGTACTACTCATCTGGGAGTGGTTTTTGAGTAATCATAATATCTCCTTGTGGCGAAGAAACAAGCATGGCCATGACTCTAGATTTCAAAGCCTCAAACAACGAAGCATAGTATGAAGCCTTGAAAATCCGGCTCCGAGTTGCTAAACACATGGGGATTGCCCGAGTCCTGTTGTATTCTAATTCTCAATTGGTGGTTCAGCAGTGCAATGGCAAAGTTTGAAGTAAAGAACGAAAAGATGGTTAAGTATGCGGAAGCCCTGAGCAATATGGCCGAAAATTTCTCTAAACTCATCTTTTTGCAAATATCTCGAGAAGAAAATGAAAAAGCAGATAGGCTTGCTCGGATGGCCATTTCTCTCAAAACAAGCTATGGATAGGAAGTGCAGGGACAAGAGCTGATATCACAAATTTACCAGGTTGAGACAAGTCATGAGAGCATACCCACCTCGGATTGGCGTTATGAAATATATGAATACATCACTCATCAAGTCCTACCTGAGGATCCCCGAAAGGCTCGACAAACGAAATGCCAAGTGTTTGTTTCTAGAAATGCCACCTTTCTGGAAAGGGAATTTGTACTTTATAGAAAAGGCAAGATATTAGAACTCGAAGAGGTTCGAGAACCAACTAAAGTACCAAGTGAGTCTCCCGCACCTCAAGAGCCAATACTTGATATGGACACGCCTAGGAGATGTGAAAGGGTTCCTAGGGCTCCTGTTAGATATGAGTTCCTCCTTGAAGATGATCAAAGTGATCAAACCATTGGATGTGATCCAAGAACTTTCAAGGAGGCAATTTCCGATGCTGATTCTAATTTGTGGCTTGAAGCAATGCAATCTGAGATTGACTCAATGCATTCAAACCAAGTTTGGACTCTTGTTAATCCTCCCGAAGGAATAGTTATTATTGGGTGAAAATGGATATACAAGAGAAAGCTTGGGCCTGATGGTAAGGTACTGACCTACAAGGCACGACTGGTCGCGAAAGGTTACACTCAAAGACAAGGTGTTGACTATGATGAAACCTTCTCACCAGTCGCAATGTTCAAGTCAATTAGAATCCTACTAGCCATATCCGCATGGTACGACTATGAGATATGGCAAATGGATGTGAAAACTGCGTTCCTTAATGGAAACATTAAGGAAGAGATCTATATGACGCAGCCTGAGGGTTCACATCTGTAGGAAGTGAGCATAAAGTATGCAAACTTCAGAGATCGATCTACGGTCTCAAACAAGCATCGCGAAGTTGGAACCTGAGATTCGATGAAAAAATTAAGGAATTTGGTTTCATCAAGAATCCCATGCGTATACAAGAAGGTAGTTAAAAGCGCTGTGACGTTCATAGTACTTTATGTTGATGACATTCTACTCATTGGAAATGACGTAGGAATGTTGCAGTCAACTAAAGATGGTTGTCTAGTAGGTTCTCGATGAAGGACATGGGTGAAGCATCCTATATTCTAGGAATACAGATCTATAGAGATAGATCGAAAAGGATGCTCGGACTCACCCAAGCAACCTACATTGATACCATACTTAAGCGGTTCTCTATGGAAGAGTCCAAGAGAGGACACCTACCTATGTGTCACGGGGTCACTCTATCTAAGTCTATGTGTCCAAAGACTGATGAGGAGATAGAGAGTATGACACGTGTGCCATATGCCTCGGCAATAGGTAGTATTATGTATGGCATGATCTCAACTAGACCAGATGTCGCATATGCTCTGAGTGTCATGAGCCGCTACCAAGCCAACCCCGGCCAAATGCATTGGAAAGCCGTGAAAGATATTCTTAAGTACTTACGAAGGACTAAGAATATGTCCATGGTCTATGGGGGTGGTGAACTGAAATTGGAAGGCTACGCTGATTCTAGCTTCCAATGTGATGTGGATGATTCGAAGTCAACCTCTGGATTTGTATCATGCTCAATGGTGGTGCTGTCTCTTGGAAGAGTTCTAAGAAAGAGACCATCGCGGATTCAACCACTAAGGCTGAGTACATCGCAGCATCAGCTGCTGCTAAAGAGGTGGTTTGGATGAGGAATTTCGTCCAAGAGTTGGGCGTAATACCTGAAGGAGTTGGTCCAGTCCCGGTGTATTGTGACAACACGGGTGCCATTGCACAAGCAAAGGAACCTAGGTCTCACCAAAGATCCAAACACATACTGAGGAAATACCACATAATCTGGGATATTGTGGCTAGAGGTGACATAGCAGTCGAGAGAGTCGCCTCTGCAGACAACATTGCTGATCCACTTACGAAGCCCTTGCCAGGACCGTTGTTTGAAAAACATCACGAAACAATGGGACTGTGTCTGATGAGTAGTTGGCTTTAGGGCAAGTGGGAGATTGTTAGAGTAGATGCCCAACTAGCCAACTTGTGGCGTGTTGGTTTTTGTTGCCTCTATGTAAAACAATCTTATTTATGAAATTCGTGTTCTTTTATGGCATTCTTTATCTTCATTATTTTATAATGTTAACAATTGTGTTGGATAAAGACCTAGAATGCACCATAGTATATGTTAGATATGATAGTGGATATGATGGCTATCATGAAACACATCTAATAGTCACTGTTTATTCTAAACCCGTTCCTAGTCGATTGAGCCGTCAAAATGAGGATAAGGCCTCCCGAGTTTGAGACTAGCATCTGCGATGTGAATTACCACGTTTCATTGGTAGGGAACATTGTGATGTTCTGAGCATACAGATGGATAGTTACCTGGTGATCTATCGAACTATCCTCGTTCGGACTTTCCAAGTGGTTACCAGACCTAGAATGCACCATAGTATGTATATGTTAGATATGATAGTGGATATGATGGCTATCATGAAACACATCTAATAGTCACTGTTTATTCTAAACCCGTTCCTAGTCGATTGAGCCGTCAAAATGAGGATAAGGCCTCCCGAGTTTGAGACTAGCATCTGCGATGTGAAGTACCACGTTTCATTGGTAGGGAACATTGTGATGTTCTGAGCATACAGATGGATAGTTACCTGGTGATCTATCGAACTATCCTCGTTCGGACTTTCCAAGTGGTTACCATTTGACGAGTGGATTAAGTCCGAGGTCTTGGTTGTACAGATTAGCCCTTATTACTCGAAACGTCATTGAGACTCTACATGATAGGTTCCTCACATTGACCCGTTTACCGACTCAGTTGGGGTCATCAGATGGCGGGATTGGGTGAGGTCCCGATGCATGTAGGAGTCGATGATTCGTTGTCGAGGATTCACCGCTCACCTTTGTGCGTGGATATCCTATGCTATCTGAGGAGATAATAGTGTGAAAAATCTCTGGCAGAGTACTAGATGTGTTTTAGGTAAATGGGTTTACCTAGTAACACATGCGATGTCGCTATTTGATCTCCAAGATGTATGCATAGTTATTGGATCTCTAGCGACTCTCGATTTACCAATGGTCGTTGATCTGATCGGGATATTTGTGTTGAAAGGACCGTACTGTACGCTAACCACGACCAACTGGTTCTTGCAGGCACTATCAGTGATACCTAGGAGATCATGGGGTGATGTTTCTAGACGCTTTACCATGATCCGATGGGTTAGTCCGAAATTGTGATTTCGGAGTCGCAAATGTTGTGAGCCCACGGCTAGCTGTATCCCTGAACCATTGAGGGTCACAAGTACTGTTTTCTCAATTCCCGCACGGAAATTAAGCTCAATTTGTTGAGTATAGGAGGAGGAAGGATGGAAGTGCGACTTCCTAAAATTAAACAGGGTCAAAAATGCAATTTCCCTAAAGTTTGGGCTAGTTTGACTATTCTTGAAACTTGCAGGGGCCAAACTGCTATTTTGGGTTAGGTGGTCTGAAAAATTGTTTTCGCATCATAATTCTCAGTTTTGTAAACTGTGTAGTTCGGTCCGATCTGATCGTCGATCGGGATTATGATGAAGCCACAGCAATGCAAGGTACAAATCTAAACATCCTATGTATGTTTATATGCTGTTTTGATTGTGTATTGACCGTTCCCGGGTCCAAATTTTTAAATCTTCCGCTGCGCCCCGGGAGCGGGATCCGGATCCGTCTCTGCGCCAACAGTCATGACTGCCAGAGGCATGCTAATTTACAAAAACAACCTGCCGAACACTTAAAAACAATCATGTCTTCTTGTCCGTTTGATCAATGAGCTCGGTATTGTAGGTCCTTTCCCCCAGCAGCAGGACAAAGGAAGTTCTTGTTGGTCGTGGTAGATTATTTTTCCAAGTGGGTAGAGGTCGAGTCGTTGGCAAAAATATCCGAGGTGGAATTAAAATTCTTGAGGAAACACATTGTCTGCCGTTTTGGAATTCCTCAAAGACTTATCTCGGATAATGGAAGAAAATTCTGTGGGGCAAAGGTGCGAGCATGGTGTCAATAGATGAAGATCGAGCAGGTTTTCACCTCAGTATATTACCCCTAGAGTAATGGGAAAGTAGAGGTTACCAATCGGTCCATCGTACAAGCTCTTAAGACACGATTAGGTTCGGCTAAAGGAAAATGGGCAGATGAATTACCTAATGTGTTATGGGCCTACCGAACTACTGCTCGAGCAAAAACCGGAGAAACACCCTACTGCATGGTCTATGGAATCGAGCCCTTTTACCCGCTGAAATTGGTCAGGATAGCCTCAGGGTTATAGAATACAGTAGTGACAATAATGAAATCCAAAGCCTCGAGCTATACCATCTTGAAGAGAGAAGATCTTGAGCAGAGGTACGATTATCAGCTTATCAGAAAAGAATGACCCAATCCTAAAACAAAAGAGTCCGACCTCGAAGATATGAAATAGGAGACTTGGTCTGGAAAAAGATTCAACATCAAGGAGACAGAGGGAAGCTCGATCCTAAGTACGAAGGGACATTTAAAATTGTGGGCAAGGCAGGCGTCTCCGCGTATTATTTAGAAGATACGTCGGGAAAGAAAACCCAAAGGCCCTGGAATATCATACATCTTCGAAGATATTATGCTTAAATTCTGTCTTTGTAAAAAGGCCTATCTCAGAAATAAAACAAGTTTTCTCTAAAGATTTATCAACACCTCGGATAGTGATCCTTCTCGAGTACACACCCAAGCCCAACTCTCGTTGGTATATAAGCCCGACCAGCTCGGCACACAAGCCCAACTCTCGTTGGCATATAATCCCAACCAGCTCGGCACACAAGCCCAACTCTCCTTGGCATATAAGCCTGACCAGCTCGGCACATACCAACGAGGCCAACTCTCGTTGGCATATAAGCCCGACCAGTTCGGCACAAGCCCAACTCTCGTTGCATATAGGCCCGACCAGCTCGACACACAAGCCCAACTCTCATTCGTATATGAGCCATACCAGCTCGACACACAAGCCCAACTCTTGTTGGCATATAAGCCCGACCAGCTCGGCACAAACCCAACTCTCGTTTGTATATGAGCCCGACCAACTCACAAACCCATTATTGGTAACATATAAGCTCGAACAACTGAACATATAAATTCAACCCTTGGCTAGGCATAAAAGCTTGCCTCGGAAATTGGTCTCTCACGCTTAACAAATCTTGTTATGAAACCCGAGTTGGAAATATATTGGGTGTTCGATTTAAAACCATTTCACACTTGGTTATTAAAAGGACATACGTAATAGTGCTCGAAATAAAAAAGGCATAAGTAAAAAGGGAAGAAGAGTTGATTTCATTAAAACTTAAAGATAAAGTACAATGAAAGGAAAGAAAGAAAGAAAAAACATCAGGATGTAGGAGCCTCCTCCCGACTCGAGCTGCGTTCTTCCGAATCTTCGTCTTCAAGCATGTCCGCTAAATCCTGCTCAACGTCGAGGAAGAGGTCTGGGTGTTCTTCTTCAGAGTAGCCATTAGCTCTGAACTGGGCCAGGCACCCATTGAAACCCTGTTAAAAAAAGATTGAAGGCCATCCCCGAACACAGAATATCAAACTCTTTGGACTGCAGGAATTTATCCTTCCCGAGCTGCCAAGAGTTTTCCGCCTCCCCCTTCAACTTATCCACCTTGGCACGGAGATATTTGTTCTCCTCCTCAGAACATAGAACCTGGGCCTTGGACGATTGAGCTTCAGATCGGGTGCTTCTAGCTCGAGCAGCACTGGCCCTTTTTCCTTGTCTTTTTTATCTCGTATCTCCTCGAACTGTTTCATCAAGTCGTTATGACGATCGAGCACTCCATCCATGGAACGTCGGGTCATAACAACTTCATCCCGTGCTTGGTGAGGCGATTCGCCACCTCACCACTCAATACTAAGGCTTACACAGACACAATAATTAGCATAGACATTGGAATCAATAAATAAGAGCTCGAGCTGATATGTACCTGCATAAAATGAAGGCTTGCAGCCTCAAGGGCTGCAAGGTCGAGAACACTCTTCACCAAATCAAATTCCTGGCCGAGAACCAGGCGGCAGATGAAATCCAGCGACACGGAGCTGGAGGGCTTGGCCACAAAAGAAATGGCAGAAGTATCCAGAAGCACGTAAGGTGCCAGTGGATTGCTGTTGGGGAGCCTTGCCCGCCGTGCCTAGTGGTTTACTGGTCGGGCCCTTAGAAACTGTTGCCTGAGAAGGCTCTGTGGTTTTTCCCTCATGATGGCGTTTCTTGCGCCTCTCTCCTCCCTCCGTAGAGGCCTTCCTTTTCCCTTTGCTTGGATGGAGAGAGCTGGAGGTTCCTTCCGGGTTGGCTCTCTCTCCTTCAAGGATTTCATTATTTCGGCCTTTGACATTCTGTCGTCTGTAAAGATAACACACAAGTTAAGAGGTCAGATCTCAGAACAAATGAAAGTAGTGTAAAAAACAAATGGAGATACCTAAATCCCCGACCAGTTGAACTTTTTTCCCACTAAAACTAAAGTGACACAGAAGGTCTTCCTCGATTAACTCATGTGCATTAAAACATTTTTCGCTCATAGCCTCGAGGAATTTGGTCAGGTCGGGTGCATGTTCAGGGGTTGAGGGAGATAGGGTATAGGCATCATCCCACCATGACATGTCATAGTCCCACGGGTTTTCCCTGCTCGAGATACGCTTAATAAAGAAGTATCGACACATCCACCCTTTGTGGGAGCTCGGGTTACCGTCTATAAATCCTAGATCTTTCTTGTTGGAGATATAAAATTTCCCAGGACCTAACTTCTTAATTTGGATAAGTTGCATCAAGGTACAGGTCGAGAGAGGAATCCTGAAGTATTTTAATAAAATACCTATGGAAAGCAGAGAGCTAAAGGAGTTCGGGGTTAGCTGGCTAGGCCTGACCTCGAGATGGCTACATAAACGGGAAATAAACTTAGGAATGGAAAACATACGACCTCTATCTATCTGATTTACATAGAAAGTATGAAAGCCGAGAGGTGTACGATGAGCTCGAGCCTCGACACGGGGTATTACTACCTCGTATAGCACGGATATCCCTACCTTCTCCTTAACAAAAGATATATCGGACTCTCTTAGGGTAGAGGCCTTACTCATACCAAGGACATCCCTGGGCTATAAGGTGGCCTCATCATGGGCAATCCTAAGCATCCGAGCTCTATGAAGTTCTATAGAGCTAGGGACCTCATCATCTTCATTCTTAACTCCCGAAGGCGAGGGAGAATCTAGTGACTCTGCGACTCTCCTAACCACGCTACTATCAGGGGAAGACATTTCTGTGAGGAAGATAAAATGGAGAACTTACGAAGAAGAAAGGTCGAGCAATAGCGAGAATAGCTGGATAGCTCGGGAACGAGTGGAAATTTTGACAGAGTTTCGACACTGAAAAAGGGTAAAGGTAGAAATGAACGGGAATGAGCCAGCTATTTATAGGAAATTCGGGGACCATTACCGTCGTTAGATTTTTATCTCAATGAATGATTCAAATCATCTTGGGAACTCCAATCGGCTCCTCGAGCCTCGAGCTAATCATATTGGCCATCCTATCGAAATTAATCAAGGGACGAAAATGACTTCACACGGATTATTGTCTTCCAAAGAAAACACAAATCCTATCTCTAGGCCCGAGCTTCATGTGGACCATCCGTGGGGAATTTCTTAACGATTGAGATGGAAGGCCGCACAGATCATGATTTTCCTTAGAAACACCAAATTAGACCTAGATCCCGACCTAAGTCTCTCATAGTCCTATACTTCAATTCTTCGTTTAGGACTCATTGGGGGGTTACTATTGATACTACTAATTAGTGTCACCTCGGGAGCCGATGTGGTGTTCCATACCTCGAGGCCCAATGTATTGTTCCTCTTCGAGTACTGCTAATAACTTACCACCTTGGCCCCCTTTGTCGCCTCAGGATCTCGAGCTATAACTAACATATCCTCACTTCCCAGCAACAGGACACATGATTTTATTTCTATAGCGACCCCACACGAGCAACTTGGCCCTCTTGGATGAACTCATAAGTAATATACTAACAAGTACGGTATAAATCATCCCTACCCGTAGGAGGTAGGTGGAAGTACATGACAGGTCTGCTGAACCCATTTCAATTCATAATTACCCGAACAAGTAGCTCTTTCCCGCATTTGGCCTGTAATTGTGTTACTTGACCTGTATTATTTTTAGTGGTGGTTTGTTTATGTTGAGTTCATCAGGTACGTTCCTGTGGTAATATAATACCTTCTAGTATGCAGGTTCCATTTTTCCCAATGGTTGGATCAGAAGTGTATTCATCCGAAGTGAAGAAAACAAAGGTTCTAATGGAGAATTTTCGATTTCTTTCACCAGATAATCAAAAATCTCATCAGATTTTGAAACATCGAACGTGTACTGTATGTCTTTTAGCCGGAAGCATGTTGTTTTTCTTTTCTGGATCTCCTGTTTTCTTCTTGAGTAGAGGACAAATATACGATCCATTGGTGCGAATTTCTGCCAATACTTCCTCTATTTCTTGATAGTATGAGCCTACTGTTGTTTTCTTTTTGTAAGTTTCCTCCTTCAGCAACTCTTCGTATTCTGCCACTTTAGAACATAATTCGAAAAAATCCCTGAACTCCATGCCTTGGAATTTCTTTCTCAGTTCGAAATCTAGTCCCTTTTGTGCCATTTTTACTAACTCTATTTCTGGTAGGAAAATCTTGCATCTATTTTTCATCTTTTTAAACCTATCTACGAATATATCTACAGATTCCCCTTTCTTTTGGATAATTCTAGATAGATCAGCGATACATACCTCAGGCTCGGTGTGATAAACTTGGGTATGAATTGCCGTTCCATCTCTTGCTAGGTAAGGACAAAATTCCTTGGCTGTAGTTCATACCAAGTGAATGCGGTGTCTGTCAGTGTGTTAGGAAATAACCTGAGCTTCAAGCTTGAGAAATTCTCCAGGTTTGCCAACGTCCCACACTTGATGGTGAATCTGGCAATGTGCTCCACTGTGGATTGCCCGTCATCTCTAGAGAATAGGTTGAAATCTGGGATTTTATACCCCCTGGGATAGGGATTATTGTGGTCTATCACATCAGAATATGGTTTGTGGGATTCAGGACGACCAATTATCCTTAGAGCTGGTCCATACAATTCCTGTACAGTTTCCCTCACCATGTCCAGATTTATCATTCCACCGTTCCTGTTCTGGAGGGGATGATTGTAGAATGGTGCCCCCGGGGCTTGATAAGCTCCATTGTCAGCATTGGGACCAGTGCTCCCCACTGGGAAACCCATCCCATCTTCGTACAAACCAGGTTGATTCATGGGATTAGTCACGCTATACGGCTGCTGGAGATGGGGTCTCGAGTTCCCATTTCCGTTTCCTTTCACCATTGTAGGGCGCCTCTGGAAAATAGTTTCATCTCTCCAATGAGGGGGCGTATACCTTTCTTCTAGGTTTGGGGGAGTTGGGATAGAGCGGCGAGTTTCGAAACTCCCAGAAACAAATATTCACTTAGAAACCACTCCTCGCAAAATCACAAGAACGCCGTAGCCATACCTGAAAATCGAAGAACACCGAAGGGATTGGGAGATGAAGAGAAGCCTGCAAAGCCGAAAGAAAAACCCTGGAGGATAGCAAGGGGAGGCCGAAGACTAGAAGACTCGACGTACGGTGGGGTAAAGGTATGGGGATTCCGGCATGACGGGGAATCAGGAGCACGGCGGACCAAACACCGATTGGAGCGCGGGAATAATTGGGGACTTTGCTTCGCTTCTTAGGAGGCATAGCAAGGTTCAAAGATTGGTTTGGATCGTGCGTACAAGGTAATAGGAGCATAAAAATACTCAATACACAAGCAAATGGCCCAATTGGCCACATGCTTGCGGGGGCATTTGTTTGTGCTACAAAAATGTAAGCCCAATGGAAAGGCCCAAACTCTGCTCAAACCAATAAAAGGCCCAAGCCCATTGATAATTAGACCAGTCCATAGAGGAATCAAAATGAGCGCCAGAACAGTTAAATTATATGAACATGATTCATGGCCAGGGACGTGCAAACGTGGGATTGAGAAAACTCCCTATGACAAGATAAAAAGAAAGCATCGACAGACAGGAATGGGATGATCATCAACCTGCACAAAATTCCTTGCAAGAACTCAGCAATCAAATTTCTTCAATTTCCAATAGAATTATCCATATTCATCTATCAATCTTTAGTTTTTATTAGTTTCTGAAGTATTATAAATCTTTTACATTTTGTTTAAAACACAAATGATGTCAGGGATTTATTCATATCAATTTCAGTTTATTTCTTTCGTTTCTAGTGTCATATTAGTTTAGTATATTAGAACTAACAATCAAATTTAGTTCTCATCTTCGTTTTGATTTTAGAAGTTAGATTATTTCAACAATTTCTATATAAATTGGCGCTTAAGCGCCTGTCACGCCCAGCAATTTGCGAAATAACACAAACAGATACGTGATGAAAATTGTTGCTTCTGATTACATTAGTTAAGTTTTGGATTGAACTAAAATCCTTGGAGAGCATTTATGACCATGGCATGGAGAATGCGATGCACATAAAAATATAAGCTAAGGTAGAATAGGGCCTTTTCTTATGTAGAAGTGACATGTTTGGACACTGTACAGAGGCTTTTACCTCTGAAGACAACTGGAGAAGAAATGTCACATATGTGTAATGTGATGTTGCTTTGTTACCCCATAATACAAATGCACAATAATTTTGCAACTGACTGAAAAGAATACACAGTTTGCTTTCCCCCCTTTTGAAGAAAAAATTATAGTTAATTTTGTACTGTCAATCATGCAGTATCTTCTATGTCAAGCTCAATATATGGCACCATTTGGAGGCATTTAGTATTTGTTTGAAGTTATTGACCAGTTTCGCTTCTGTTTATAATTTCTCACATCTCAAGTCTGGGGCTTCGTTTAGAGGTTGGAATTGTAGTTTGGAACTAACATTCTGGTATTCAGCAGAGACAGAGACTAGAGGCAGGTGGGACTAAGCAAGTTGAGGTAATTCATGGTGGGAAAACAACCTTACTGGGGGCATTATCACCTATTTGTTTATGAGGTTTACGTTGTTTAGCTGTAGAAAAATTTAAAATGTTTGATGCCTTTTATATCATAGAAATGACGTGGGGGAAAATCATGATAGAATGATTTTTATTTATGGAATTATATGATTTTGGTAGTGGGTGTGGTGGTTCTGGATATATGTTCCTATATGCTTCATGTTTTCGTATCCGTCAACTTTCAAAATTTCCAATCCTCCAATTTTACATCTTGTTGTTATCTTGTCCGTTGGAGTTTTTTCTGCATGCTCTTCATTTGTAACATCTGTTTTGGGAAGAATCTGGCAATGTGTTGTTTTAGATGGTTTGTTGTAACTCTCTTGAGTTCCGACAAGCTTTCGTATTTCTTTCTTTTTTCGTGGTTTTATCAAAGTTACATAGATCGAAGTAATGGAGGGATGTGAAGACTTGAACAAGTTATCATGCATCCTTTTTTACATTGATTTTATCTTTATCAGGATGTTACGTTGCATGATTCAGATGCTGCAGATGCACGGCCTCAAGGAGGACAAGATTGTCCCTAATGGGTCAAATGATGAAGCCTAGGAAAACTGAAATAACTGACAAACTTAGGCAAGAAATAAATAAGGTGTGTTATCATGCTTCATATTTCTGTTTGTTTTTTCTCAAAAAACATGTATAACAGAACAATTCAAATTTTTTGAACTTTTCTATCGTCTCTTGATGTCGGTATTATTCGGTATATTGAATAATAATAAGGTTGTTAACCGGTACATAGACGAAGGTGGGGCAGAACTTGTTCCCGGTGTTTTATTTATCGATGATGTTATTATCTGACACTTTTATATGGTACCTTAAAATGTACCCGCAAAGATATCACTGAAATTCTGAGAATGACTTAGGTGCACATGCTGGATATGGAATGTTTTTCGTATTTGAACCGTGCTTTAGAAAGTTCATTATCACCAATAGTGATTTTCGCTACAAATCGAGGAATTTGTAATGTCAGGTAAAGAAATATCTGTGGTATCGGAGACCATACTCATTTATCAACAGCAGATCTTTAAGATTGTTCTAAAAATGCAAATCTTTGCAGAGGCACTGACATGGCTAGTCCTCATGGCATTCCAATCGACTTGTTAGACCGCTTGGTGATTATAAGAACGGAAACCTATGGCCCAGCTGAAATGATACAGGTAAGATCCCCGCGGCCTTTATCGTACATAGCACAAACGTGTGTAAATATCATCCTAGCTTCATGCATACACGATGAATCTTGACGAATTCTTAATGAATGGTTCAGATATTAGCCATCCGAGCACAGGTGGAGGAACTGAAAATAGACGAGGAAAGTCTGGCTTATCTTGGAGAGATTGGACAACAAGCATCCCTGAGGTTCACATCACTTTTTTGGTTTTCCTTGATCTTATGGTATTGAATTTCTTTTCATGTGTCAAAATCTGATTCAGTTTATTTTTCTTAGACATGCCGTGCAACTTCTATCTCCGGCTAGCATAATCGCTAAAATGAATGGTCGTGAAAATATATGCAAGGTAATCTTCTTCACAATTGTTACCTTAGACGGGGTCGATTTTTAAAGACAAACATGCTCAATTTCTTTGCATGTTTTTTAGGCTGATCTTGAAGAGGTTGATAGTCTTTATCTGGACGCAAAATCGTCGGCAAAGCTTCTACAAGAGCATCAGGATAGATACATATATATCATAGCAATCTGGTTTGCATCTATATTTCTATCAATTTTTGTTGTTGGATCTCGAGTTCGTGAACGACTTTGGAAACTTTGTCATGAAAATGCATTATCTTTCCTTCCGGCGATCATGAAATTTTAATTTGTCATAGAAAATGAAATTACACTAAATGCTTATTTTTTGAATTTATAAAAATACAAGATATATTATAATTAAGTTGCAATAATAACTAAAAATTAGTAAAATTAATAATAGTTTACTAGATTGACCGAGACGCCAAACTCTACAAAGGGGAAAGGACAAAATAATAAAAATTAAGTCACTTTCGACTTCCGCCTAAACGTTAGTGGACTGCAGATTTATCATCAATTGCTTGGGGTTGGGGTCAAGCCTGGATTTCTTAACTGCCTAGGCCGCGTTTGGTTCACTGATTATTAAGTCGGTTGGTTATTATTTATTTTATATCAAATCCAAGCATTAAATGTTATAATCTATCAATCAAATTTTAATCATTTATTACTAACTCAAATAGCATTTTGCGACGACCTTTTTAATTTTCATAACATTTTTAAGCAAAGTGTACGGTGTGCGTGAGTTCGCTCCTTTTCCTTTCGGTTACTGGCTGGATGTCTTTGTAATAGTCGTTGTGTGTGCGAGTTCTGTTAGGGATTAGACGGATAGGTTGTCGCACCGTGTCCTCATTTAAACCATTTTTGTTTAAACTATTTAAAAAACGTTTGAAGGAAAAAAAATATATATGACCATGTGTGGTTTCAAATTGTATTTAAATATTTATATGATTGGACCTTGATTAGAGCTTGTGTGCGTCTTGGGCGTGTAAGGTGCGTGAATTTTTTTCCCTGAAAAGGAATTTTAGTGCTTGATTGTTCAGATAAAGCCTCAAGTATTTTTATTTTTTTAAAAAAAAATAAATTGATATATTATGGATCAAATAAAATAGTTATTGTAGAAAATCGGAAAAAAAAAATTCAAAGATATTAAAACATGCCAAAAGGATATTGTGTGACGTATGTAGGACCGTATTTGGGGATGACCCGGATTGATGTATGTGAAACATAGTATTAAAAAATCCATGGGAAAAGTAAATAGATATTAATATGGAAGAAACATAGTATTAAAAAATCCATGGGAAAAGTAAATAGATATTAATATGGAATCCATAGGCCCAAACAGCGGATATAGTCCAATAATTAGAGGTATACATTAATACGGTTAAGTCGAATGATCGACTTCGAAATTTAGCACTCATTTTTTTCTAAAAAAAATTCAATTAATCGAGTTTGAGTTTAGAACTCTGGTTAACCGTTTTAACCTATTTTTAAAAATAAAGTTATATATATTTTTATATAGATTTTAATGTTAATTTAATTTTGATAATTAATGAAAATGGCTCCAGACTCATGAGCTTGCCATAAAACTTAAGAAGTCCACTCCCTGGGATGGCAAAATGTGATCGCTCAACCTACAACCATATATCATTCTATTTCTCTATGCTAGTTATCCGCTTGTTGTAGTCCGGTTTATCGTTATCTATCAAATAAGTAAACTTCTCTTGGTTAAGTCTGATTATATTTCTTGAAAATGGTTTCTATGCATCTTCGATTAATTTGCATCTGTTCGAAATAATCTTTGTGTAATAATGTTATAATGATCTTAACGTGAACTTGCATCAACTCTTATGCTTTTGCTAGTAAACTGTGACTAATTTCCGGACTAAGAATGATATTTGTGATAACAATTGCACTGTTGTCGGACTTTAATGGAAATCTTTAATCGCACGAGGATCTTTTATTTTTTCTTTTTCTTTTTTTAAAACAAAAAATCGGGAATTTATTTTTGTTCGGTTACGTTTTGTTATTCGGTTCATTTATGCATAAACGGTTTTTTTTTTGTTATTTGAAATTCGATTTGGTCCATAATAGACCTGGCCAAGGGCCACATTAGCCCGCGAACCGGACCCGACCCGACCAGTGGTCAACGGGCTGATTAACCAGGGCAACTACCTGACCTGAACCCAGCCCGAACATAATAATGTACACGCCAGTTACGGTTTATCGAAATGAAAACCCGTCGAGACCGATTGGCGGTCGACCATTATGCGCTATCAATCTCCTCTCAATTTTATATTCTCCTTTAAATTTCTTATTCTTTTAATCTTAAGCTCTCCTAATCTATTATGCTCTTAAACTCTCCTAAATTTCTAATCTCTTATTCCTTTTTCTCTCTACTCCATACTACATTATAAATGGCAGAATCAAGTCATCGTGGTGGTCGTAGAGGAAAGTCTATTGTTCGCCAAACGAATGTTGATTCTCATTCAACATCAACATCTTGAATTTCTTTTCTCTAGACGACGAGCATACTCAAAAATATGTTGAAGCCCAACTAGCACACCAACAGATTCAATGGACTCTAGGCATCATGAGTACATCATCGGTGCTGACGGTATCAACGGGTGGGCGGGTGACGGATGGGCGGTTCAAATCCGATGTCTTCATAAAACACTTTGATAAGCTGAAACTTTCTTCTGGTGGTTTTCCACCAATATGTATATATTGTTCAAAAGCTTATAAATGGCAACACAGAGGAGACTATGACACCTTGAATTTGCACATCGAGAAGAACCATCCAGTGGAAATTAGTGTTTCTAGGTCTCAAACTCAAATACCTGCATTTCATCCCATTCTGGTAATGATTCTCAACTCTTTAAATTTTTCAAATCTCAATTTAGGGAAGAAAATTCTAGGTATTTTTCTATTGAATAACTTTTTTAGCTTTCGTGATAAATATGTCTTTTGAAAATGACTTTCATCTAGTGTTAGTCATGTAACTAGGCACATCCCTCGAAATACACTTAACGTACACTTAAGAAATTAGTTGCTGCACAAAATTGATGAAAAAATTTTCTAGTTTAGAAAATAAAGTGTCTTTATGCTCTGATATCTGGAGTGATAATTGACAATCTTGTTCATATATGGGCATTACCTGTCATTCTTGAACATCCAAAAATGCTTGCTTATATATCGACGCTTCAATGAACCACACACTGTACAAAATTTTTATCATGTTATATTTATTTGAAGGAATATGGTTTGACTAACTAAAATTTTTTCAATTTTTTTGATAATATAAGTGCAAATACTTGTAGCATTGATGAACTAATTAGACTATATTAACCATCAATATGTGAAATTTTTTTCATATACTATGTACATGTCATATATTTTTAACTTATATGTTCAAGATGGTCTTAGAAGTTTAGATCTTTACATTAGACCAATTAGATCTGCTATTCGTTATTTGTGGACACATTCCCAAGTAATTAAAAATGGGGAAACTTTTGTAAAGTAAATGAAAACAGTTTGCACGTGATGTTCCAACACGATGAGCTCTACCTACAAATTGTTATTGTCCACGCTTGAGTATAAAGATTTACTCTGCACATTTATTGGTCAAATTGTTCAACATCTATATTTATTTGCATTCGAACCAATAGAATATTTGATCAAAAATATGTAAAAAAATTTCAATTATACAACTGATCAAATCTCTGGTGTTTATTATATTATCTGTCATTTGGTCTTAACACATATTGTAATTTTGTCTCTCTTTTATGAACATTTTAATCTAATGATCCTATATTAATTGAATGCATTCTCAATCGGATAAATATTTTTTAAATTACTGATATTTTTTTATGTCCTATTGTTTTAGACCCTAGACTAAAATTAGATGGTTCATGAGAATTGATCACTTTATACTATGATTCTTTTGAACTCAATTACTCATACAGGTCATTCTTCTTCTATGATTTTATTTAGTGTTAGAAATAATTTAAAGGATATTTATAATGAATATAGTGCGAAATATGATGCACAATGAGATACACAAAACACAACAATCCACAACCACTAGTAACACCTCTAGACCATCTAGGAACAAATTTTATTACGTGAGAGGATGAAACGTCCACGAGGAATCTCAAGTTTGAATCAAGAACTTGAGAATTATTTTACATATTACATTTGATTTTAGTGATGCTTATGAGGAGACGTTCAACATACAACGATGGTGGAGAAAAAAGATACATATATATCCCATTTTGTCTATGATGGCAAAAGAGATTATCGCATGTCCGATTTTCACGGTTGCAGTGGAGCAAATATTTAGCATGTGGGCCAACATGCTGGACGAGAGGATATTTACAATTAGGCCGGATAATTTGGAAACCCAATGTCTACTTAACGATTGGTCGAGAGCTGCAACATGAACACAAGATTCTCAAAATGATGAAAATGAACAAGAAGACACCGATGACAATTCTGAAACAACAACTGGAGGTACCACAAGTGATTAGACGAATTTCACATAAAATTCGAATTTATTAGTAATGTAATTCTAACATCTTTTGTATTGTTAACCAATTATATTTATTTTATGCAATTATTTTGCATTTCAAATTTCAAATTCAAAATTCGAATCAATAGATTATGAAAGGTGATTATTTTTTTAACTTTGTACATTTTGAAATTCAATTTTTAAATTTAAAATTGGAATTTTAGTATAAATTCGTATTGTTATTTTTAAAGTTTTATTGTTTCGAGTACAATTTTTTATTTATATTTCGAGTTGGTTTAGCTATAAATTCAAAATCAAATCCAAATCCAAATCCAAATTCAAAAATTTTAATTTATTTCACTTTTCAAACTTGTTTTTTTGTAAAACTAAAATTCTATTTCTTTTTTAAAAAAATTTGGCCCTGAACAACCTGAACGATCGAGTCTACACCCAGCCTAGGACCATGTTTGAAAGCCATGGACATTCAAGATTACCAACCCGAACCCAGCGGGTTGGACCCAAAACCATCACGTATCCATGTTAGTCCATAAAGACCTGAGATTATACTCAGCCTCAGTCTATCATAGGTTCGATGGAAGCAACAATTCCAGCAAAATTTGTTCACGGAAAGTCATTATCCTTCTTCTCAAGCTCCCTTTTTGGATCTTCCCTAGGTGGGCAAAATTTAAGCATATTTTAATTGTTCTAGATTCTCTTCTGTTTCACCTCCAAAATACAGAGAATAGCCACTCACACTCAGATTAAAGGCCTTGAGCTTGAGGTTTGTAAAACTCTAAAACTTTGCGGAGACTTTTTTTTTTCCTGTTCGAATTTGTTCTATTTTGAACTTATGCTGCAGATATCTTCCAGTTTGCTGGACTTGAAGATTATAAGTGCTTGTGATTTTACTTGTTTTTTTTTTAAAGTTCTTTATCTTTTTAGAAGTTGATGGTAAGATTAAGCGAAACTAGGTTTTGATGTTTTGATTTTTGGGTGTGAAGTTCAATGAATTAAGAAACAAGACATAATGAAGAAAGAATTTTTTCTTAGTCCAAAGAATTTTTCTTAGGCTCAAATGTTGGACTTTATTGAGTGCACAGGGAAGATTGATGTTTTTTATATATTCATTGTAGCTCTGGTTTATGGTGAATGCTAATGGAGTAATAAGACATATACTATGATATGGTGAAGGTGATATGTTTTCTTTATGCTTATTGAATTACTTTTGTTCCATGCTCTTGTTGAATGCAACCTAATGGAAAAACACCACCTTTGGCTGCTGGTTTTGTTGGTCTAACATCTGCGGGGAAGCTGCAGGCCTTGTTGTTGGCGTTCATTATTTTTTGTTGGTCCTCCTGGTACTGGAAAGACAGCTCTGGCATTAGGGATTTCGCATGAACTTGGTAGTTATTTCGCCTGCATCATTTCAATGGTGTTTGTTCATGTTGATGTTCATCTGAGTAAGTTCTCGTGGTTATATTTTTCCTTTTAATATGCAGGTTCGATTTTGCCCAATGGTGGGATCAGAAGTGTGTTAATCCAACGCAAAGAAGACAGGTTCTAATGGAGAATATCCGAAGAGCTACCGGCCTCCGGGTTCCGAATCAAAGAAAACAAAGAGGTCTACGAAGGAGAGGCAATTTAACATATTATAAAACAGTTGACTGGATCCCACACTATATGTGATAGGGTCTTAGGGAATGTGGGCCAAAATAAAATAGAGAAGCCAAATATTGAGTATGTTTATTCTAGAATTAAAAAAGAAATGCTTGCTTGTGAGGGAGTGGTTAACTAAATGAACTACAACAGTTCCGACTTCGTGTGACGTGTCGCCAAATGGTAATATTTTGTGACGCTCCACGCAGTTAGCGTCGCTAAACAAGAGTGCGGTAGTTGAGAATTTTTCTCCTGTTTCTGTTGGTAATTTTACGACATATCAGAACTAATGCATCGTCAAATATGCTTTTTTTGCGACGCACTATAGTTCCACATCGTTAAAAAATGCGGGAAATTTTCCCAGCATTTCTAGGTCATTTTGCGACACATAGCTTAATAAAGAAATTCCAAATATATATATATATATATATATTATTTTTGAATTGTAAACATACATTATTAAAAGATGTATGTTTCTTAAAAATATCATTGTTTTAAAAATATTTATTGCATCATTTATATATTTATGTGTATTTTATACTTTTGTAAATAAAATTTAGATTATGTCTTATCGTGTATTGATATTTTATTATTATGTAGTGATATATTATTTTATTAATTATATTATATTTATATTAATTATAGTTTATATCTAAATAATTTTTTATATAATAATTTATCCTTAATTTAACTCTTTTAGTTATGTTAAATATATAATTCATCGCACTTCTACACTCCCAGTGGAGTATTTTGAAGGGACTATTAGTAAAAATGGAAAGAGTGTAACACGTTTGCAGAAGAGGCAAATTGAAGTGGGAAAACATTCGGGGGGAAACATTGAAGTGGGAAAATATTTGGGGAAAACCTTCTTCACCAAAATTCATCGCACTTCTGCACTCCCAGTAGAAAACCACAGCTCTGCGATCGATTGAGATCCAGGTAAAATTCTTATCTCGCTAGTCTCTGTTGCAGTGTAGATCCTTCATGAATTAAGCTCCATCCATTTGGGATTCGGATGGGTATTTGGTTACTGGGAAAATAAATTTACGTGTATTTGGTTACTGGGAAAATATATTTATTCAGCTTATGTGCTTGGGTCGATGATTTTGGTTATTGTTGTTAAATTTAGTGTTGCATTTAGTAGGTGTTTTGTTATTTGGTTTTTGGGAAACGAGAATTGTGAGTAGCAACAATGTTATTGTTATGCTCACCATTTGAAGTTTCAGTTTTCATCTACTAAGTAACTCTTTGCCATACCTGTGTCATTCAATTGAAAAATATTTATTTATATTTTGAGTTGGTTTAACTATAAATTCAAAATCCAAATCCAAATTCAAAATTTTTAATTTATTTCATTTTTCAAACTTATTTTTCTCTAAAACTAAAATTCTATTTCCTGTTTAAAAAAATTTGGCCCGGAACGACCTGAACCAATCGAGTCTACACCAAGGCCATGACCATGTTTCAAAGTCATGGACATTCAAGATTTACCAACCCGAACCCAGTCGGTCGGATCCGAACCATCCCGTGTCCATGTCAGTCCATAAAGACATGGGATTATACTCAGCCACAGTCTATCGTAGGTTCGATGCAAGCAACAGTTCCAGCAAAATTTGTTCACAGAAAGTCGTTGCCCTTCTTCTCAAGTTCCCTTTTTGGATCTTCCCTAGGTGGGCAAAATAGCATATTTTATTATCTTCTGTTTCTCATTCTCGTGCCGAAATTGCATTTGTTTGAACAAATGTTTACTTGAGTACATCTGTATTTGAAGGTGTGCGAAAGTTGAAAACTTTGAGCTCATTAGAACGCAGTCGGGACAACAGAGACTTAAAAAACAGATGGCTTGGAGGTTGGAGAAATGTGATGGGAATGATATGGGGATTGGTGACTCTGGTGTCCTACGCCCGGCTATGGAGGATTATGCGCAAGAGGCCGTTAAAGCTGTAAAGGCTGGGAAAGTGATTGTTGTTCCCAATGATACCCTTTATGGTTTTCTTGTGATGCTTGGTAGTTTCTTTGCTCTGGATTCTTATTGTATTTACAAATTAAGGCATGTACATTGAGACCCAGCGAGCTAGTATCAACAAACTTTATGTGTATTGTATCGTCGTTTTTGACTGGGATATGCTAGTGCTTTAGATGATGTGTAAAAGAACTTGCACAAATACAATTGACTGTGAAAAAAGTTTTTGCCTCTATTTGGTAGTTTTTATGATGATAACTTTATTGCTTTTGAAATGTGTTTGTAGTTTAAGAAGGTGGTTGGTCACATTTCTTTTGCCCATTAAGATGGTACCCTGTGCTTTGAATGTTGTGAGACCAAGGCTTATTATTGTGTTTTTTACTAGTGCACCTACATGGATGTAGTGCATCGGATATATGAAATTAAAGGTCATAAGTACACAAGTACTTTGGAAATTTGTATCATTGATGTTGAGGACATACAACGCTTTGCTGTCACCGATCACTTGCCTAATGGACTGCTTAACTCTCTTCTTCCTGGACCTGTAACACTGGTGTTAAAACGAGGTTTGTAAAGCTCATTAGCTTCTTGTTTTAATCCTTGTAATTAATTGACTAGTTGTAGAGAGTTATGTTTATAAGTTGCAAATATACAGCTGGAATTAAATCACTTTCGTTCACTATTTGGTTGATTTCTTCGTTATCCCTATCCCATTCTTACAGTAAATAGATCATATTCGTTACATTTCTAGTTGGTGCGGCTTAGACTACAAACATTATTATGTAACCGAATTCCGCCCAGCCAATGAGCTACTGCCACGTGAGCTTAGCAGGTCGGGAGGTCGGCTAGTCTTTCCTCGAGGATCGGTCTGATTTTCCCTTACAATATCCTGCGATCACAAAAACTGGTCAAATGGCGTCGGGGGGTGTCCCGACGAAGGCCCTCCAATGCTTAAGTTAGAATGAGTGTTTGGGAATAAGGAGTGCGTTTTTAGTATAGAAAATGAGTGCTGAATGAATAAAATGAGAAACTACCTGGGTATTTATAGGCAGGCAAGAGTGGTTGTATGTACTTGTCCGGGTAATTATGAATTGGAGTGGGCCGGTATGTAATTCAACCTACCTCCTGCAGGTAGGAATGGTTTCTTCAGTATCTATCAATGTACTTATCATGAGTTATCCAAGAGGGCCAAGTTGCTCAGGTGGGGTTGCTATAGAAACTGAATCACGTGTCCTATCGTTGGGTAAGGAGGGTATGTTTGTTGTAGCTCGAGATCCCAAGGTGACCAAGAGGGCCGGGTCCTGAGGTGGTACTAATTAGTAGTATCAATAGTAAACCCCCCCCAGTGAGTCCTAAACGAAGAATTGAAGTATAGGACTATGCAAGACTTAGGTCGGGACCTGAGTTTAAATTTGCGTTTTTAAGGAAAATCACGATTCGTGTAGTCTCTCATCTCAACCGTTAACAAATCACTCACGGATGGTCCGGATGAAGCTCGGGACTAGAGATAGGATTATGTGCTTCCTGAGGAAGATAGGATTTGTGCTTCCTGAGGAAGAGGTTGTTCTTGTCCCCCCGACTGGGACTTTGAAGATTGCCAAAATTCTTTCGAAGGGTGTCCGAGTTCAATTAATACAATGCTTGGAGAAAAACAAGGACATGTTTGCCTGGTCCCCTTCCGACCTAAAAGGGGCGAGGGTTCATGGAGCACAAGCTAAATGTCTCCCCAGATGCTCGACCAATTATCCACAGAAGGCACTTTGGTCCCGAGAAGGATGCGGTGATCAGGAAACAGGTCGGTGATTCTGCCCCTCCTCCCAAACAAGAACCGAGCTAACAACCTGTGGCGTGACTGTGAGGTATACATATAAGGGTTCCACGGGCTCATGCTTATTGAGTATTGGCAATTCTTTTAGATATTTCTTCGAATCTTGGAATGCTCTTTCACTCCGCTCACTCCATTCAAAATTCTTCGTCTGGCGAAGTATCTTAAAGAAAGGGAGACTCCGATCACCAGATCGGGATATGAATCTAGACAACGCAGCTATCCTCCCCGTTAACCTTTGGACCTCCTGTATGTTTAGGGGGAGCACATCGAGGCCAGAGCTTGTACTTTCTCTAGATTAGCTTCAATTCCACGTCGGGTAACCATATATCCTAAAAATTTTCCCGTCCTTGCTCCAAACACGCATTTACTAGGGTTTAGCTGTTGGTGCAGCGGCGGATCCGGATCCCGCTCCCGGGGCGCAGCGGAAGATTTACAAATTTTGTACCGGGAACGGTCAATACATAACAAATACAGCAACAAAACATCCATAGGGTGTTTTAGATTGGTACCTTGCTGGCGTCTAGGCGTCTGGCTCCGACTAATTTCACGAGGAAATTGGCACTTCAACGGTAGGCGGTCGTCGTTCTCCTAATCCGGTCCACAACTGAAATCACGATCCCTTTGTCAGTCTGCACTAGAAAACGTGACGAATATTTCACGGACGGAATCTCCTCGTCGAGATGATCGGAACAAGTCCGACGACGACGACAACGGACGACGGCGGCGACGCGTGAAGGGGGCGGCGGCCGTGAGTGGGAGAAAGGGGAGGGAGGCGACTACTAGGGTTGTGAAGTGTAGAGTAGTATGTCATGTAACTCTAGGGCTAGCATATATATATACATGTGATGGGCTTGAACCGGCCCAATGTGCCTGGGGCGGGCCCAGTCCAAGAGCGCACATTCGTTTCAAGTCCATCACCGTGGCTCCATCATAATCCCGATCGACGATCAGATCGGACCGATCTACATAGTTTACAAAACTGAGTATTATGATGCGAAAACAATTTTTCAGACCACCTAGTCCAAAACTGCAGTTTAGCCCCTCCAAGTTTCAAGGATAGTCAAACTAGCCCAAACTTTAGGGAAATTGCATTTTGACCCCAGTTGAATTTTAGGAAGTCGCACTGAGAGTCGCTAGAGATCCAATAACCATGCATACATCTCGAAGATCAAATAGTGACATCGCGTGTGTTACTAGGTAAGCCCATTTACCCAAAACACTTCTAGTACTCTGGCCAGAGATTTATCACACTATTATCTCCTCAGATAGCATAGGATATCCACGTACAAAGGCGAGCGGTGAATCCTCGACAACGAAGCATCGATTCCTACATGCATCGGGACCTCACCCAATCCCACCACCTGATGACCCCAACTGAGTCGATAAACGGGTCAAAGTGAGGCGCCTATCATGTAGAGTCTCAATGATTTCGAGTAATGAGGGCTAATCTGTACAACCAAGACCTCGGACTTATCCACTCGACAAATGCTAACCACTTGGAAAGTCCGAACGAGGGTAGTTCGATAGATCATCAGGTCACTATCCATCTGCATGTTCAGAACATCACAATGTTTCCTACCAATGAAACATGGTACTTCGCATCGCAGATGCTAGTCTCAAGCTCGGGCGGCCTTATCCTCATTTTGACGGCCCAATCGACTAGGAACGAATTCAGAATACACAGTGACTATCAGATGTGTTTCATGATAGCCATCATATCCACTATCACATCTAACATACACTATGGTGCATTCTAGGTCTTTATCCAACACAATTGTTAACATCATGTAACATAATGAAAATAAAGAATGCCATAAAGAAATGCGAATATCATATATAAAGACTGTCGAATACAAGAGTCAATAAAACCCTCACGCCACAAGTTGGCTAGTTGGGCATCTACTCTAACAATCTCCCACTTGCCCTATAGCCAACTACTCATCAGACGCAGTCCCATTGTTTCACGATGTTTTTCAAACAACGGTCTTGGCAAGGGCTTCGTAAGTGGATCAGCAATGTTGTCCGCAGAGGCGACTCTCTCAACTGCTATGTCACCTCTAGCCACAATATCCCGGATTATGTGGTATTTCCTCAGTATATGTTTGGATCTTTGGTGAGACCTAGGCTCCTTTGCTTGCGCAACGGCACCCGTGTTGTCGCAGTACACCGGGACTGGACCAAATCCATCAGGAATGACGCCCAACTCTTGGA
>KV012552.1:23594-48948 GCA_001598015.1 Dorcoceras hygrometricum | reverse complement strand
GGATGATTTCGGTTTATTAATATTGATTATCATTTAAAGTGGGCCTGTTTGTGGCCCGTTCCCACCCCTTGATAAATGTATCCCTTATTTGTCATAGTAAATTTAAATGTAAATTACTAGATTTAGTGGGAGGACATCCGAAGACGGCGGACGATGACGATCAAGATATTGAAGACCGAAGATCTGTAAAACTGGAAAGCATTGTAATAGGAATGCATTGCATATTGCATTACCCCTAGGATTGAACCCAGGTCCGTGACTGGCAACCACGGACCGCATAGCTCTCGCGATCGATCATCCCAATATTTATTTATATATGTTGATATATAGTTAATTGAATCCGCATGTTGCATGTTTTAAATTAGATTTAAATATGCATGAGACCAAAATTTTTCAAAAATAAAATCCCTCGTTTTAAATATGATTTAAGACTTATATCAAGATAAATATTTATTCGATAAACTAAAGGGTACATCAACAATGGGTGTACGTCGATGCTACCCGTATACATGGCCCGGCTCATATTATTGAGGGGGTCATGTATGCCGGAAAGCTGTCCACGCCATTGACAACTGTTGTGAGTCGGTTGGAACTCCCTTTAACGTTGGCTCATATTATTTGGGACGTTAAGGGGACCGTCCTTCACGACTCAACATTGATGGGTCAATCTTGACACGTGATAGTAAACGGCGTCATATTATTGGGCCCTTACTGGACGTGAGGTGAATACATGGAGGTTGCACCGGTTGCAATCGGAAACTACCTTTTGGGGGTCATCGATGGCTGATATTATTCGGGTCCATGATCGCTTGATTGGGCTCCGTGTACCCAAAATGACCATGTTTTATGTCTTAACGTTTATTTTATATATAGTTAGTAATGCATGTCTGTTTTCTTTTCAGTATAACTGCTTTATAAAATGGTTTCGATGAAAAACCCGCTCGCTGCTATACTGGATAGCAACAGGTTCACCGGTCTGAACTACCAAGACTGGCTCCGGAACCTCAATCTTGTATTGGCTTCGGAGAAGCTCCTCTATACGATAGAGAAGTCGCCTCCGAAGGAAACCCCTGCCGATATCAGCCCTGAGGAGCTGATTACGCTAAACCAATGGCGTGACGACGAGGTTAAAGCTCGATGCTATGTGATGGCATCGATGTCCAATGAAATGCAACGGCGCTTTGAGAAGACAAAGTATGCCTCTGCCATACTTTTTCATCTCAAGGAACTGTACGGGGAGAACTCTCGACATGAGAGGTTCACGGCTGTCAAGGAGCTGATGACGAGCCGCATGCGTGATGGGACTTCGGTCCGTGAGCATGGGGTTCGTATGATTGGGCTCGTTGAAAAGCTGTCGGGCCTTGATATCGCGCTTCCACACGAGCTGTCGGTGGATGTACTTCTCCTCTCGCTACCCGCTGCATTTGACCCCTTTGTGGTCAACTTCAACATGAACAAGCTGGAAGCCACCCTTGAAGAGGTGGTGAACATGCTTGTATTGTTTGATGGACTATAAAGAAGGACAAACCCATCCTCCTTCTGGGTTCTTCTTCCTCTGCGAAGAAGGGGCCCAGACGCAAGAGCAAGAAGCGTTCTGCTCCTGCGAAAGAGGAAAAGTCTGCCAAGAAGCCAAAGGCAAAGGCTTCTAAGCCAAACAAGAGCGAGGACGTTTGCCACCACTGCCACAAGGCTGGGCATTGGAGGAGGAACTGCAAGGAGTACCTCGAGCAGTTGCGAACTGCGAAAGGTATGTTCTACATTGAAATAAATATGTCTCTTAATTCAACTTCTTGGGTACTTGATACCGGATTTGGATCTCATATCTGCAATGATTTGCAGGTGATGACAAGAAGTCGACGTCTTAAAGAGGGTGAGACCCACTTGAGGCTTGGCAATGGAGCAAGAGTTGCTGCAGTAGCTATAGGAGATATTTACTTATTTCTGTCTTCAGATTTTAAGTTGTTGTTACGAGACGTTTTATTTGTTCTTGAATTAATTAAAAACATTATTTCTATTCCTATGCTTGATAGAGATGAATATTCTTGTATGTTTGCTAATTCGATTTGCAATATTTACAAGAATGAATGTTTAATTGGAAGTGGAGAACGCGAAAACGATTTATACACCTTAAAATTAAAAGACGTTCCAACTCGCGATGTCGAAGCACACACAACAATGATTAAACGGAAACACGATAACTTGAACCCAGCACAACTTTGGCACGCTAGGCGGTCACATTTCCCTAAATAGGATGAACAAGTTAGTTAGGAGTGATCTGTTTGATCTGTCAGACATCAACTCCCTACCGACTTGTGAATCTTGTCTGAAAGGAAAGATGACCAAGCAACCCTTCAAGGGCAAGGGTGAACGTACCCAAGGCCTATTGGATTTGATCCATACTGATGTGTGTGGCCCGTTTAGTATTGGTACTAAATACGGTCACACATACTTCATCACCTTCACCGACAATTACTCAAGGTACGGGTACTTGTACTTGATGAAGTACAAGTATGAATCCTTTGAAAGGTTCAAGGAATTCAAAGCTGAAGTAGAAAATAAATTGGGCAAAAGTATTAAGGCACTTCGATCTGATCGACGTGGTGAATACTTAAGTACTGAGTTTCAAGACTATCTGAAAGAGAATGGGATTATCTCACAGTGGACCCCTCCGGCCACACCACAGCTCAATGGTGTAGCGAAGCGTCGTAATCGGACCTTGTTGGACATGGTTTGATCTATGATGAGCTTCACTGAACTTCCCACCTCGTTTTGGGGCTATGCACTCGAAACGGCGGTAATGTTGTTGAACAATGTCCACACCAAGGCAGTGGATAAGACTCCGTATGAGATATGGACGGGCAAACCACCCAAGTACTCATTTATGAGGATTTGGGGATGTCCTGCTTATGTGAAGCAGACAGTGGGAGATAAGCTGGATACGAGACCATCTTATGCTACTTCATTGGGTATCCAAAGAATTCCATTGGATACTACTTCTACTATCCCAGATAAACAAAAGTGTTTGTTTCCAGGAATGCCACCTTTATGGAAAGGGAATTTCTACTTGATAGAAAGGGCAAAATAGTAGAACTCGATGAGGTTCGAGATCCAATCGAAGTACCAGGTGAGTCTCCTGCACCTACAGAGTCAATACCAGAAATGGTCGCACCTAGGAGGTCCGAAAGGATTCCTAGGGCTCCTGAGAGATATGGTTTTCTCCTTGAAGATGATCAAGGTGATCAAGTTGTTGGATCTGATCCAAGAACTTTCAAGGAGGCAATTTCCGATGCTGATTCTAACTTATGGCTTGAAGCATGCAGTCTAAGTTTGACTCAATGCATGCTAACCAAGTTTGGACTCTGGTTAACCCTCCCGAAAGAATTGTTCCTATTGGGTGTAAATGGGTATACAAGAGGAAACTTGGACCTGATGGTAAGGTAATGACCTACAAGGCACGACTAGTCGCGAAAGGGGTTCTCAAACCATGGATGGATAAATTACGTTTTTATTTTAAATTTTTAGTACGATAAGTAATAATTTTGATATAAAAAATAATATTTTTGTATGAGTCGAATTAATATTAAAATTAATATTTCTGAAATAAAAAATAATTTTTTAATGAATCCTGTTAATGATTAAAATAATCTTTTTAACTATAGAGTAATAACTTTATATAGATGCAATCCATCTATATTATTAAAATATGATTTTATTTGACAATATATTATCATTCTTTGCCTAGAAAACCTACCAAGTTTATTCACTTTTCAACTAGTAAAGTAATTCTCATATTTGTGTCAAAATTAGCCAAACTCGAGGAGTATTTAAAGAATTATCAATGTTCAAATTTTCCTCACCGCTATTTGTTTTTCAGAATGATTTCTTGTGCTCATGGAGTCACTTTATCCAAGTCTATGTCTCTGAAAACTGACAAGAGGATGGAAAAGATGACACACGTGTCGCATACATCGACAATAGGTAGCATAATGTATGATCTACTAGGCTTGACGTCACAGATGCTCTGAGCATCACGAGAAGATATCAGGCAAACCCTGGGCTTGCAGTTGGAAGGCCGTGAAGGATTATTTTTAAGTACTTGCGAAGGACTAAGAATATGTTCATGGTCTATGGGGGTGGTGAACTGAAACTGGAAGGCTACACTGATTCTAGCTTCCAAGTGCGACATGGATGATTCGAAATCTACCTCTGGATTTGTATTTATGCTCAATGGTGGTGTTGTCTCTTGGAAGAGTTCCAAGCAAGACACGATCGCGGATTCAACCACTGAGGCTGAGTACATCGCAGCATCGGCTGCTGCTAAGGAGGCCGTTTGGATAAGGAATTTCGTCCAAGAGTTGGGCGTCATTCCTAATGGAGTTGGTCTAGTCCCGGTGTACTGCGAAAACACGGGTGCCGTTGCGCAAGCAAAGGAGCCTAGGTCTCACCAAAGATCCAAACACATACTGAGGAAATACCACATAATCCGGGATATTGTGGCTAGAGGTGACATAGCAGTTGAGAGAGTCGCCTCTGCGGACAACGTTGCTGATCCACTTACGAAGCCCTTGCCAGGACCCTCGTTTGAAAAACATCGCGAAACAATGGGACTGCGGCTGATGAGTAGTTGGCTTTTGGGCAAGTGGGAGATTGTTAGAGTAGATGCCCAACTAGCCAACTTGTGGCGTGTGGGTTTATAGACTCTTGTATATGACAATCTTTATATATGATATTCACATTCATTATATGGCATTCTTTACTTTCATTGTATGTATGATGATTTACAATTGCGTTGAGTAAAGACCTAGAATGCACTAAAGCGTATGTTAGATGTGATAGTGGTTATGACGGCTATCATGAAACACATCTAATAGTCGCTGTGTATTCTTAACATGTTCCTAGTCGATTGGGCCATCAAAATGAGGATAAGGCCGCCCGAGTTCGAGACTAGTATCTGCGATGGGAAGTACCATGTTTCATTGGTAGGGAACATTGTGATGTTCTGAGCATGCAGATAGATAGTGACCTGGTGATCTATCGAACTACCCTCGTTCGGACTTTCCAAGTGGTTACCATTTGTCGAGTGGATAAGTCCGATGTCTTGGTTGTACTGATTAGTCCTCACGACTCGAAACGTCATTGAGACTCTACATGATAGGCGTCTCACTTTGACCCGTTTGCCGACTCACTTGGGGTCATAAGGCGTCGGGATTGGGTGAGACCCCGATGCATGTAGGAGTCGATGCATCGTTGTCGAGGATTCACCGCTCGCAGACATGCGTGGATATCCTATGCTATCTGAGGGGATAATAGTGTATAAATCTCTGGCCAGAGTACTAGAAGTGTTTTAGGTAAATGTGTTTGCCTAGTTACACTCGCGATGTCACTATTCGATCTCCAAGATGTATGCATAGCTATCGGATCTATAGCGACGCTAACCACGACCAACTGGTTCTTGCAGGCACTATCAGTGATACCTAGGGGATCATGGGGCGATGTTTCTAGAAGCTCTTACCATGATCCGATGGGCATGTCCGGAATTGTGATTCCGAAGCCGCAATGGTTGTGGGCCCACGGCTAGCTGTATCCCTGAACCATTGAGGGTCACACAAGTACTGGATTCGAGATTCCCGCATGGATACTCAGCTCAATTTGTTGAGCATACGAAGAGGATTTTGGGGAGTGCGACTTCCTAAAAGTCAACAGGGGTCAAACCGGGGTTTCCCGCTGTTGAGGGGCAAAACGGTCATTTTGCACTGGGGTTCTGAAAAATGGTTTTTCAGATCATAATATTCAGTTTTGGAAACTGAGTCGATCGGTCCGATCTGATCGGAGATCGGGGTTATGATGTAGTCTCGGTGATGGGGATGAACTGAATGTTCATCCGTTGGACCCGGGCCCGTTGGGCCGGTCCAAGTCCAACACTTAAATCTATTTAATATAGACTTAAGAGACTTGATTAAACACAACATACTTAACCTAACCCTAAAGCAAGCGCCGCCCCTCCTCTCCTCTCTCGTCAGGCCTTCTAGTGCAGGCTGACGAAGGAGTGTCGAATCCGGTCGTGGACCTGATTGGCGTTATCTACCGCAATCTACCGTGAAGAGCCGGCGTTATTGTAACTACGGTTGGAGCCAGGCACAAGTGCCAACAAGGTAGTGTTTTGAACACCATATGAATGATATTAATTGGTAATTAGTTTTTTTGTATTGATCGTCTCCCGGCATCTTTTTCTGTTCTTCCGCTGCCTCGCCGGGGGGCGTGATCCGGATCCCCAACAAGAATATGTTCAAAGCACTGGAGAGCGGTGGATTACGTGGTTTTTTGGGGTGCAAATCGGTGTTGTATGAGCCAGAATTAGAACAGTTTTTCGATACAGCGTTGATACAGGGTGGAGATATTACAGGAGCTATCTCAGGCAAGTATTTCAGTATTTCTCCATCTATGTTTGCAGGGGTTTTTGAGTTGCCGACTGAAGGGCTATCGGACTTCTCTGATGTACCGAAGAATCTAGTATATGATGCTAGGAAACTCTTCTCTAAGTCTGGAGAACCTATTGTTCCACATGGGAAGAAGAAGCTTCTAAAGTATTAATATCGTCTGTTGAATGATATCTTGGCAAAATCGATTACGGTGAAAGAAGGTTCTTTCGATGCTATGACAAATGAATGATTTCAGATGATGACGGCTATCCATTTCGGATTGAAGTTTAACTGGAGTAAGGTACTGTTTGGAGTTTTGGAAGAGATGGTGGACAGAACAGTGAAGAAGGCAAAGGGGTACAGAGCAAAAATCTCTATTTTGTTGAATAGAGACCCTGCGCTAACCATGGGAGAAGCAACTCCTTTTCCAGCTGATACTCGTGGACAATCCGATGAGGGAGGCAAAATGCCAGTGGCAATCGTGAAAAGGGCCTCCAAATCAAAGAAGAAGTCAGAATCCACCAGTGATGCAACTGTGGAGATTGTATCGGAAGTGGTAGGGTCGAAGAAGCGACCAGCAGTTGAGGGTAGTGAGCCTGTTGTTCCAAAGAAAAGGCGAACTACGAAAGGCAAAGCATCCGCCTCCACAGCAAATATGGATATGGAATATGTCGCACAGGGTGCAGTACCTCTTCAAGTTATTGAACCAACACCTGCTGTGACAGCCGCTCTACCTCCTGTACCCAAGAGAAACTCACGCAAGAGAAAGTTGATTCTGTCAGAAGGTTCTGATGATGACTATGTTGAGGAATCGATTGGAAATGTGAGCCACGTATCTGCAGAACAAATGTTTACTGAGACCGATGTCGGAGACATTGTTTTTGGTGATTCAACAGCTGATAATCCTGAAGAATTGGCACAGTGGTTAGAGAATTATATTTCTGAGGGTGCTGAACAGGTGAATGAATCAGACAGTGATAGAGTTCAGAGACCAGTGGATACAGTTGATGTTGAACAATTGTTTGAGACAAGGAATGTTAAAGAAGCTGAGGGCAGCAAACATCCAGTGGTTGAAAAGGATCTCGCCCAAGCTGTTGGCAGCAAGCAAATTGCCAAGGAGTTCATGTCAATAGATGATCTATTGCTGAAAATTCCAGATGACATGCTGCTACCCTCAGTTACTGCTGCGGAGATTACAAAGATTAGGCTTGGTGAGTCCATTTCTATCAATGAGGTTCAGGAGCGTGATTTGTATTATGCCAGTCTGCCCCGCATTTCTACGCTTGACAAGGGGAAGGAAATTTTGGAGGAGGATGAACCTGTTAAAGGGAATCCTGCGCGTGAAACGGTTGAATTAATTTGTGGAGATGTCGAATTTCTTGTTCAGCTGCGTGATATGGTTATGAAAGACGTCGTAGAATTCTTTCATTCTTTTTCCCTTAATAAACTATCTAACTTTGATGCTTTACTGGAGCTGAAAGAAAAAGAAAAATTGATGTTGGAATGGGCTGAAACTGATTCTCTAGAGACTGCTGTCAAGAGGAAAATGTATATATTGGCAAAGTACAGAGAGATGTTGCTCAGGAAGTTTTTGGACTCTCATAGAAAATACTTCATTCCTGGCCAGCCATGGACAGCAACAGCATCTCAAATAATTGATCTACTGACTGTTGCCCATTCCAAATCTTTATAAGCCTTAGTGGCACAACAGAAAGAGCTTGGCCTACCTATAGAGCAACCCTGCATTTCTACGTTTCTTGATGCATCTGTAGGTAGTGGTGCTGTCCTAGCGCGATTTTACTCTATGGCCAAGTCCATTTGCTGGGTGAGGCCATTGGTTTTGGTTCATGGGGTGTGGACACCCATTCAGGGCAATGATTTCTGGAGGAGCAGTTGTAAGTTGTCCTAGTTTGTAAATAGGAAGAAACTTCCAAAGTATGTGGTTGAAGAAGAGTTTGTCCCTCACTGCTATCTGATTGAACCAGTACAATATTGGGGAGCTGCCCCTTCTTTAATTAAGACTTGGGGCTGGGCTAGAGTATGTACAGATATTATTCGATATCATATGTTTGGCTGTTTGAGACCAGTGCGTGAAGATGTTTGCACCGATATTGTTGTATATAATTTGGGAATTGAGCGCATTACAGCTAGTTTTCGCAATATTTTTGCACAGGGTATTCTTACAGAGAGTTTTGTTGGCTATTTCCGTGATTCAGATGTACAGAATTTATCAAATTTTGAGGAGTCCTCTTCAGATGGATCTACTGTCTATCGTTCTCCCTCTCCCCTGCGTGATGAATCACTTTCATTAGGTCCTGGTATTCCTACTGTTGCTCAGGAGGAGCAATTATACTTTGTACAGAGTCCAGAATCTCCTCCTGCTACATCTCCGTGCCTGGAAACTTCTACTTCTTCCACCAGTCTGTCTATGCACTTTGATGCAGATGATATTCCATTGGATGATACTGCTGATATTCAGACATCATTACCGGTTGGTCGCACTGAGTTTGCTGAAGCAATCGATGATCTCCGAGCTTTCATACTACAGCGTATTGATGATTCTAACAGTGAGATACTATTTAAGCTCCATACGCTTGATAGAGGCCTTCGCGACACTCTACACGATCAAGATTCCAACGCCCGCAAATTGATTAACAGTGTTTGTCAAGATGCCCATACTATGAGTGATGTCCAGAAAATTCACTTGAATGATGTAAAGAAGTTGTCTTGGCACAGGGTGTCACTGCTGGTGCAGATTCACTGGAAATCAGGAAAGAGTTCAAAGCGCTTGATGCTAAGATAAATTCATTGGATGGGCAGGTTGCTGCTATCAGAAACGAACAGTTGGAATTCCAAACAAAAATAGCAGCAGATATTCTGAACCTCTCCACCCATCTTGGTGTTATCGTCGACTACATTCGTGGCGGAGATGCCAAAAAGGGGGAAGGAAGCAGCAGCCGCCGCCCTCTACCTACTCCTGTTCATCAAAGTGAAGGAACTGGTGATGTTGTGAGATTAACGGAGCCTCCACAGGCAGATATTGACAATGCAAACAGAGCAATTCTGGAGAGAATGAGGATTGAGGATAGAGAAAGGGAAAGAAGAGAAAGAAGCAGAGGAAGCAGGAGTGGATCATATAAAAGAAGAAGATTTTAGATCTTTGAGGATTGGCTTATTGTTGTACAAATCTTTTGTACCTCATTTTTAGTTAATGGAATGTGTGTTCTCAGCAGTTCGTCTGCAATTTATTTTTCCTATCTATTTATCTCGGCTGCTAGGTTTTGTCATCACCAAAAAGGGGGAAATTGTTAGGATAAAATTTATAGTTTTGGTGATAACAAAAATAAGAAAAGATTTGGACTTAACGAAGATAATCGAATAATCTTTTCATAAGATATCAAGTTGCTGACAAAAGTCATCAGTTTGGTTTTGAGATTTATTACCAGGTTACAGAGTTGATTTGATTCGGGTTCTGAGTTTCGGGTTATCGGGTCAGGTATCTACTGTTGGAAGTGTTTTGAAAATATTTGTTGCTGTCCACAGATATCGCTATTGGATCAGTAAGAGTTGCTAAAAACAGACTTGAAGATTGTATTAGCGAAGATATCTACCAACAGACATCGTATTGTATCGGGGAAGTTTTCTGCCAACAAATATCGAAACAGTGCAAGAGATGTTTGCTGACACCAGATAACGCAACAGTATTTGCTATTGGAACAGTGCGAGTAATGGTTGCTATCAACAGTTTTGGTAATAGTAAGTTCAACGGGACATCGTTTGTTGTCAACAGATATGAGCATAGTAGAAATATCAGATACCATGACGTCACCATCAGATTTAGCTACAATGGTCCTATAACAGATATGATGACGTCAGCTAGTAGAGTAACAGATATGATGACGTCAGCTACAGTAGAGTAACAGATATGAAGATATGATGACGTCATCATTGCTGAAATTGCAAATGGTCAGATATGTTTATTGCGACAGATAGTCACTGTTCAATCGTCTTCAAGAAAGAACTATCTGCCAACAGAAATTATTTCAGGCGCAAGCATTAAGTTGATTCAAATTCGATCGTATACTCAATTGGAAAAGATCGATGGCCATAAAAAGAATCGTACAACTGCCTAGAATTAAGGAGACAATATTGGTACTATTTCAAAGTGTTGTAAACCAGCAGCTGCGTCTGCGTGGATTGTTGTGGAGATACTAGGAGTTCATACAAGTGAGGCTTGTGTGAACGGGTGTCCGCAGAAGGACTGTATACATCAAATCTTCTAGTGTATCCTTCCTGAAAAAGGAAGAAGGGGAGACGTAGGATATTAATATCCGAACTTCCAGAAACAAACTCTTGACCCTACTCTTTACATTTACGCACTTATTTATTTAAAGCTTACTGTTCACAAATTAATCGGCTTCATTCCTCACTTTTTAGTTAGCCGAGAGATTTACATTTAACTGAGATAAGCAGCGCGTGTAAAACGTTTTCGAAAAGAATTTGAAAAGTTTAAAATCGAAGGAGTTCATTCAACCCCCCCCCCCCCTTCTGAACTCCTGTACTTGTTTTGATCCTATTTTTGGTACCATCAGCCATCATATCCACTATCACATCTAACATACACTATAGTGCATTCAATTTCTTTATCCAACAATTGTAATCATAATAATGAAGATAAAGAATGCCATAAAAGAATACGAATTTCATAAATAAAGATCGTTTTACATAGAGGAAACAAGAACCCACACGCCACAAGTTGGCTAATTGGGCACCTACTCTAATAATCTCTCACTTGACCTAAAGGCAACTAATCATCAGACGCAGTCCCATTGCTTCGCGATGTTTTTCAAACAATGGTCCTGGCAAGGGCTTCGTAAGTGGACCAGCAATGTTGTCTGCAGAGGCGACTCTCTCAACTGCTATGTCACCTCTAGCCACAATATCCCGGATTATGTGGTATTTCCTCAGTATATGTTTGGATCTTTGATGAGACCTAGGCTCATTTGCTTGTGCAACGACACCTGTGTTGTCACAGTACATCGGGACTGGACCAACTCCTTCAGGGATTACGCCCAACTCTTGGACGAAATTCCTTATCCAAACCGCCTCTTTAACAGCAGCTGATGCTGCGATGTACTCAGACCTAGTGGTTGAATCCGCGATGGTGTCTTGCTTGGAACTCTTCCAAGAGACAGCACCACCACTGAGCATGAATACAAATCCAGAGGTCGATTTCGAATCGTCCACATCGCATTGGAAGCTAGAATCAGTGTAGCCTTCCAATTTTAGTTCACCACCGCCATAGACCATGAACATATTCTTAGTCCTTCGTAAGTACTTAAGAATATGTTTCACGGCCTTCCAATGCATTTGGCCAGGATTTGCTTGGTAGCGGCTTGTGACACTCAGAGCATATGCGACATCCGGTCTAGTTGAGATCATACCATATATAATACTACCTATTGTCGAGGCATATGGCACACGTGTCATACTCTCTATCTTCACATCAGTCTTCGGACACATAGACTTAGATAAAGTGACCCCGTGGCACATAGGTAGGTGTCCTCTCTTGGACTCTTCCATAGAAAACCGCTTAAGTATGGTATCGATGTAGGTTGCTTGGGTGAGTCCGAGCATCCTTTTCGATCTATCTCTATAGATCTGTATTCCTAGAATATAGGATGCTTCACTCATGTCCTTCATCGTGAATCTACTAGACAACCATACTTTAGTTGACTGCAACATTCCTACGTCATTCCCAATGAGTAGAATGTCATCAACATAAAGTACAAGGAATGTCACAGCATTCTTAACTACCTTATTATACACACATGGCTCATTGGGATTCTCGATAAAAGCAAATTCTTTAATTGTTTCATCAAATCTCAGGTTCCAATTTCTCGATGCTTGTTTGAGACCGTAGATCGATCTCTGAAGTTTGCATACTTTATGCTCACTTCCTACAGATGTGAAACCCTCAGGATACGTCATATAGATCTCTTCCTTAATATTTCCATTAAGGAACTCAGTTTCCACATCCATTTGCCATATCTCATAGTCGTACTATGCGGCTATGGCTAGTAGGATTCCAATGGACTTGAAGATTGCGACTGGTGAAAAGGTTTCATCATAGTCAACACCTTATCTTTGAGTGTAACCTTTTGCGACCAATCGTGCCTTGTAGGTCAGTACCTTACCATCAGGCCCAAGTTTTCTCTTGTATATCAATTTTCACCCAATAGGAACTATTCCTTCGAGAGGATTCACGAGAGTCCAGACTTGGTTCGAATGAATTGAGTTAATCTCAGATTGCATTGCTTCAAGCCACAAATTAGAATCAGCATCGGAAATTGCCTCCTTGAAGGTTCTTGGATCACATCCAATAGTTTGATTACTTTGATCATCTTCAAGGAGGAAACCATATCTAACAGGAGCCCTAGGAACCATTTCAGATCTCCTAGGTGTGTCCATATCAAGGATTGTCTCTTGAGGTGCGGGAGATCACTTGGTACTTCAGTTGGTTCTCGAACCTCTTCAAATTCTACTATCTTGCCTTTTCTATCAAGTAGAAATTCCCTTTCCAGAAAGGTGGCATTTCTAGAAACAAACACTTTTGTTTGATTGGGATAGTAGAAGCAGTATCCAATAGAATTATTTGGATACCCAATGAAGTATCATAAGATGGATCTATTATCCAGCTTATCTCCCACTGTCTGCTTCATGTAAGCAGGACATCCCCAAATCCTCAAGTATGAGTACTTGGGCGGCTTGCCCATCCATATCTCATATGGAGTTTTATCCACTGCCTTGGTGTGGACATTTTTCAACAACATTACGGCCGTTTCGAGTGGATATCCCCAAAACGAAGCAGGGAGTTCAGTGAAACTCATCATAGATCGAACCATGTCCATCAAGGTCCGATTACGACGCTCCACTACACCGTTGAGCTGTGGTGTGGCCGGAGGGGTCCACTGTGAGAGAATCACATTCTCTTTAAGATATTCTTGAAATTCGGCACTCAGGAATTCTCCACCTTGATCGGATCGAAGTGTTTTAATGCTTTTTCCCAATTGATTTTCTACTTCAGCCTTGAATTCTTTAAACCTTTCAAAGGATTCAGACTTGTGCTTCACTAAGTATAAGTACCCATACCTAGAGTGATCATCGATAAAGGTGATGAAGTAGGTGTGACCGGACTTAGTACCAATGCTAAGTGGGCCACACACATCAGTATGGATCAAATACAATAGGCCTTGAGCACGTTCAGGCTTGCCTGTGAAGGGAAATTTTGTCATTTTTCCCTTGAGACAAGATTCACAAGTTGGTAGGGAGTTAATATCAGACATATTAAACATGTCATCCTATTTAAGGAAACATGACCTAGCCTAGCGTGCCAAAGTTGTGCCAGGTTCAAACTATCATTTTTCCTTTTTATCATTGTTGTGTGTGTTCCACATCGCGAGTTGGAAATTCTCTCAATTTTAAGGCGTATAGATCGTTTTCGCGTTCCCCAATTCCAATTAAACATTCATTCTTGTAAATATTGCAAATCGAATTGGAAAAATGACAAGAATATCCATCACCATCAAGCATAGAAATGGAAATGATGTTCTTCATTAATTCAGGAACAAATAAAACGTTTCTCAACAACAACTTAAAATTTGAGGAAAGAAATAAATAAAAATCACCGATGGCTTCGGCCGCAACCCTTGATCCGTTGCCAAGCCTCAAGTGGGTCTCACCCTCCCTAAGACGCCGGCTTCTTGTCATTACCTGCAAGTCATTACAGATATGAGATCCACATCCGGTATCAAGTACCCAAGAAGTCGAGTTAAGAGACACATTTATTGTGAGACCTGGATTTGTAATTGAGATTTATCATTGGAATGAATCGATAAATAGAGGTTCTGCTGGTTTAAGATCTCTATTTGAGTGTTTGAGTTGCATTTTCGGGTTTCATTTCGTGTGTTGAGCAATTCTGGAGATTTTTTATTTTCGCATATTTGAGGTACCTGCTGGTTGACGTGTCAGCTGGCGTTTAGAGCTAGCGGCTGGTCGGTGGCAAAACCAGTCGAAGCGTGTTTTAGCGTGAGATTTTTGAAACGTCGTCGTTTGCCTGAAGTCTGGTTGCGCGTGTTGTGATCAGCAGATGCTTTAGTGTATTTGCGTTGAGGATCAAAACGACTGCGTTTAGATTAGTTGGCGTGACGTCGTTTGGATGTTGCGTCTGGTACCAGCTGGTAGATTGTGTATGTGTGTCTGCTGGTTGTTCAGCAGATGTAGATGTCAACGCGGGTCAACCTTCCTGTAGCTCATAGAGGATGCGTCGTCGTTTCGTTGTTGCGACTGGGAGTCCAACTGCTTGTGAGTTTTGCCGCTATTGCTTGCTGCTGGTATTTCGCGAGAGCTAGCGACTGGATGACGTCAGTGGAGCGACGTCGTTTGAATTAGTTGCAACGCTGCGTTTTGAGGTTACGACTGGAACCAGCAGAGAGAAGCGTTGCGTTGTTTTGTTCTTGTGACTGGATACTAAGCTGCTGGTATAGTATGCGACGTCGTTTGAGTAAGTTGGCGCGACGCCGTTTTGGAGAACCAGCCGTTAGTTATTTTAGCGATTGTTGGAGAGATCAGCTGTTGGTTCTTGCGTCTGCTGGTTTGGGAAATTATTGGTGTCGACTGGTTTTGTCGGTGGACAAATATTGGTATTGATTTCCAGTCGTTGCAAGTGCTATTTATAGCAAGACTTGGTCTTCGATTTTGTGACATCATTTCCCATACTTAGCAAATTTTCCAGCCTTTCGTTCCTTATCCTTTGAACCCTAGAACACTGTTCAGCCGTGAGCTTTCCGGCGATTTCCCGTCGTTTTCGGTGGTTGTTTTGCTCGTGCGAGGTAGCGTTGGACTCCTCTTGAGAAGCTCTTCCAATTCATACCAGTTTTAGAAGCTGTAATTGGCTAGTCGAGGAATGCGAAGTTGCTGCCGTTCGAGTGTTGCGTCGATTTGGTAGAGCTACTTTCTGGTTTTCGGTGAGACCTTGTTCCTAGCCATAGTTTTTAAGCTTTCTATGTTATTGTTGAGGTATATGGAGCAGCTGGTCGAGTGAGACTCCCAGCCGTGAGCTGGATTAGCAACCTGTTAGATTTACGTTGTGTATGCCGTGTGTTTAACAGGCTTTTACCAGAGTCTTCAGGATTTCTCGCAGGGTTAGTTGTTGCTCAGTATAAGGTACGGATTTGAGCTTGTTTTACAGCGAAGTTATGGCTTGGATGAATTGTAGTCGCTGGTATGTGTAATTGCCGTGCCTGCTAGTTGTGTCCTGTTGAGGATTGTGTATGCTATTTGTGCATTTGCTGCGTTGCATATGTTTATATGCTTGCATTCCCGCATGTTGCATACACGCATGGTATTCCTTTCCAGTTTTGGTAGTCTTTGTACCATTGTTGTATTGTTGTTATTTCTTACCAGGATGTGAGGGCGAGCGGCAATACCGCACTCTCATCTCTCTGTTGGGATCATAGGCTGTGGATACTGCTATCCACATCGAGGAGGGCATGAAGAGTCGTAGTGCGGGTAGAGCGCAGGTGGCGCAGGCGGTGCAGGTTGGTAGACCCGCTGGTCAGGGAGCTCAGTCGTCCCAGAGTTCTCAGTCCGCGCATTTTCCTCAGCAGCAGCAGCAGCAGCAGGTAGCTCAGCAGTCTGGCCGTCAGAGGTTTCGACCCCACGGTCAGCAATTTAAGAAGAAGTCTGGTTCAGGGTCTTCAGGTTCTGGCAGTTCGAGTAGCAGCGGATCTCGGGCGGAGTTTTGTGGCTTTTGCGGTGGAAATCATTCTTCCACGCAGTGTGTTGGTGTGCAGGGTTCCTGCAACCTTTGTGGTCAGTATGGGCACTTTGCGAGAGTGTGCCCGACAGCTGGAGCACAGTAGACCGCGGCCCAGCCTCAGGGTCGTGGGGGTCAGTCTAGGGGCCATTCGCAGCAGTTTCAGCAGCCCCGTTTTGGGAAGACTCCGTTTAAGCCGTTTCAGCAGCCTGGCCCTTTGCGTTTTGGGCAGACGTCTCAGCCTTTCTTTCCAGGACCCCAGCAGGCACAGGTTAATGCCTTTACGAGGGAGCAGGCCGAGGAAACACCGAGCCGGGTGATTGGAGGTACATGTCTTGTCTTTGACTTTCCTGCTCGTGTGTTGTTTGACACCGGTGCATCGCATTCGTTTATTTCTGATTCGTTTGTTGTTGAGCATGGGTTGTGTACCGTCCCTTTGAGTTATGTTGTTTCTGTTTCTACCCCCGGTGGTGTAAACCTGTTCTCGCAAGAGATTTTGTTGGATGGTGTGCTGCGGTTTGGTGAGCATGCCTTGTTAGCGAATTTGATCCGTTTGATGCTTTGGGATTTCGATTGTATAGTTGGGATGGATGTGCTGTCTAACGTTGAGCATGGGTTGTGTACCGTCCCTTTGAGTTATGTTGTTTCTGTTTCTACCCCCGGTGGTGTAAACCTGTTCTCGCAAGAGATTTTGTTGGATGGTGTGCTGCGGTTTGGTGAGCATGCCTTGTTAGCGAATTTGATCCGTTTGATGCTTTGGGATTTCGATTGTATAGTTGGGATGGATGTGCTGTCTAACTACAGGGCCTCTGTGGATTGCTTCCATGGGATTGTGCGCTTTAGGCCTTTGTCTGGTGAGAAGTGGGACTTCTACGGCCAGGACTCGAGATCGAAGATTCCGTTGGTCTCCGCGATGGAGATGTTTAGCTTGTTGTCTTTAGGGATTGGATGCGTCTTCTTCTTCTAGTGTTCAGCTTAGTGACGTTCCCGTGGTCCGACACTTCCCCGACGTGTTTCCGGAGGAGATTCCTGGTTTTCCTCCGAGGCGGGAGATAGACTTCAGCATAGATTTGATGCCAGGCACAGCTCCGATTTCTCGTGCCCCGTATCGTCTAGCGTCTGCGGAGTTGAGAGAACTCAAGGTTCAGTTAGATGATTTCCTGGAGAAGGGTTTCATTCGCCCTAGTATGTCACCGTGGGGGGTGCCCATTTTGTTTGTAAAGAAGAAGGACGGCTCAATGCGAATGTGCATTGATTTTCGTCAGTTGAATAAAGCCACCGTGAAGAATAAGTACCCGTTGCCGAGAATTGATGATCTGTTTGATCAATTGCAAGGTTCTGCGGTATATTCTAAGATTGATCTTCGTTCCGGGTACCATAAGCTCAGAGTAAGGGACCAAGATGTCGCGAAGACTGCGTTTCGTACGAGGTACGGACATTTTGAGTTTTTGGTGATGCCGTTTGGGTTGACAAACGCGCCTACAGTTTTCATGGATCTGATGAACCGTGTTTTTCGTGAGTTCATAGATCAGTTTGTGATTGTTTTTATTGACGACATCTTAGTTTACTCGAAGACTCCGAGGGAGCACAAGGAGCACTTGGAGATGGTTCTCCTGAGGTTGAGAGAGCAGCAGTTATATGCGAAGTTTCCCAAGTGCGAGTTCTGGTTGCAACGCGTTGTATTTCTGGGCCATGTCATTTCAGCAGATGGCATTTCTGTGGATCCCAGTAAAGTGGATGCTGTATTGAACTGGGAGCGACCGAGAAATGTGTCTGAAATTCGCAGTTTCTTAGGTCTGGCTGGCTATTATCGTCGTTTCATTGAGGGGTTTTCTTCTATAGCTAAGCCGATGACCCAATTGACCCAGAAGGATAAACGGTTCGTTTGGACTGAGCAGTGTGAGAATGCTTTTCAACTGCTCAAGGAGAAGTTAACTACTGCGCCTGTGTTGGCTTTTCCGTCCGGATCAGGTGATTTTGTTGTTTGTTCTGACGCTTCGCTAAATGGATTGGGTTGTGTGTTGATGCAGAATGGTAGAGTCATTGCGTATGCCTCGCGGCAGTTGAAACCGCACGAGACTCGTTACCCAGTTCATGATTTGGAGTTAGCAGCGGTGGTCTTTGCGTTAAAGATCTGGCGTCATTACCTGTATGGCGAGCAGTTTGTGGTGTACTCCGATCACAAGAGTTTGTAGTATCAGTTTTCGCATCCTGACTTGAACATGAGACAACGTCGGTGGATGGAGCTGCTTAAGGATTTTGACTGTGAGATTAAATACCAGCCTGGGAAGTCGAACGTAGTCTGTTTTCGCAGCCTGACTTGAATATGAGACAGCGTAGGTGGATGGAGTTGCTTAAGGATTTTGATTGTGAGATTAAATACCAGCCTGGGAAGTCGAACGTAGTGGCTGATGCGTTGAGCAGGAAGGCTAGTGAGATGCTGGCGTCGTTGTACATCTCTAAGGATCAAGAGCATCTTAACACTACAGGTTGGAGATTCTACCCGGCTGAGGATTGTGTGATGGTTTCATCTTTCCAAGTGGAACCGCAGATTGTTTCTAGCATTCGAGCAGCTCAGAGAACCGATCCGTCAATCCACGAGTTGAAGATGAAAGTGAGGGCTGACGAGCTTGAGGACTATTCTGTCTCGTCCGATGGTTGTTTGCGTTTCCGGGGCAGGTTGGTTGTGCCCAATTTGATTGATTTGAGGGAAGAGATCCTTCGAGAAGCGCACTGTAGCAGACATAGTGTTCATCCTGGTGCACGAAAAATGTACCATGCTTTGAAGCCGCACTTTTGGTGGGCTGGCCTGAAGAGCGATGTTGCTGGTTTTGTCGCTCGTTGTTTGAATTGCCAGATGGTAAAGGCCGAAAGGATGAGACTCGGTGGTCTGTTGCAGAGTTTAGAGGTGCCCCAATGGAATTGGGAGCACATTATGATGGATTTCGTAACGCATTTTCCTCGTTCCAGCCGAGGGTGCGATGCTGTTTGGGTAGTTGTAGACCGTTTGTCTAAGTCTGCACATTTCATTCCCTATGGGATGACCTTCTCGTTAAAGAATATGGCGAAGCTGTACGTTGATTTTGTTGTTAGATTGCATGGTGTGCCTGTTTCAATCGTGTCTGACCGAGATCCGAGGTTTACTTCCAGATTTTGGAAGAGTTTGCAGACAGCTTTGGACTAGATTGGCTATGAGTACCGCATATCATCCCCAGACAGATGGCCAATCTGAGCGAACTATCCAGACGTTAGAGGATATGTTGCGTGCTGTAGTGTTGGATTTCGGAGGTAGTTGGCAAGACGCGTTGTCTTTGGTTGAGTTTTTGTATAATAACAACTACCAAGTAACGATTGGCATGGCGCCTTTCGAGGCTTTGTATGGCCGCAAGTGCAGATCGCCACTGTGTTGGGAAGAAGTGGGGGAGAAGCAGCTATCTGCCCCTGACTTTGTGCAGCAGATGAAAGTTGTTGAGAGGATTGGCCCTTTGGCGTATCGTCTGTTGTTGCCGTCCGAATTATCTTCTCTGCATGACGTCTTTCACGTTTCTATGTTGAGGAAGACGAGCCAGATCCATCTCATGTGCTAGGAACTGACGAGGTAGAGCTAGATCAGTCGTTGAGCTATCAGGATATACCCTTTGCAGATCCTTGGCAGAAAAGAGAAACAGTTGAAGAGTAAGACCATTCCTTTAGTAATGGTGCAGTGGAGCAAGCATGGTAGGGAAGAAGCTACTTGGGAGCTGGAAGAGAAGATGCAGCGCGAGTGGCCGCATCTGTTTGAGTAGCTGTCGAGCTATATTTTCCAGTACCTAGTAGTTTTTGCTGTTTTCCTTCCTTAGGTGTTGTGACTTTTTTGCTCAGTTATCTTGAACTCTTGGCCTTGTGTTGGGCGAGTTTCTGTTTAGTTTCTTGTTGTTGCTTCGAGTTTCAGTTGTTGTGTGGTGCTTTCAGAATTGTTGTTTGATTTCGAGGACGAAATCCTTTTTAGTGGGGGAGAAATGTGAGACCTGGATTTGTAATTGAGATTTATCGTTGGAATGAATCGATAAATAGAGGTTCTGCTGGTTTAAGATCTCATTTGAGTGTTTTAGTTGCATTTTCGGGTTTCATTTCGTGTGTTGAGCAATTCTGGAGATTTTGTATTTTCGCATATTTGAGGTACCTGCTGGTTGACGTGTCAGCTTGCGTTTAGAGCTAGCGGCTGGTCGGTGGCAAAACCAGTCGAAGCGTGTTTTAGCGCGAGATTTTTGAAACGCCGTCGTTTGCGTGAAGTCTGTTGCGCGTGTTGTGATCAGCAGATGCGTTAGTGTATTTGCATTGAGGATCAAAACGACTGCGTTTAGATTAGTTGGCGCGACGTCGTTTGGATGTTGCGTCTGATACCAGCTGGTAGATTGTGTATGTGTGTCTGCTGGTTGTTCAGCAGATGTAGATGTCAACGCGGGTCAACCTTCCTATAGCTCAAAGAGGATGCGTCGTCGTTTCGTTGTTGCGACTGGGAGTCCAGCTGCGAGTGAGTTTCGCCGCTATTGCTTGCTGCTGGTATTTCGCGAGAGCTAGCGACTGGATGACGTCAGTGGAGCGACGTCGTTTGAATTAGTTGCAACGCTGCGTTTTGAGGTTGCGACTGGAACCAGCAGAGAGAAGCGTTGCGTTGTTTTGTTCTTGCGACTGGATACTCAGCTGCTGGTATAGTATGCGACGTCGTTTGAGTAAGTTGGTGCGACGCCGTTTTGGAGAACCAGCCGTTAGTTATTTTAGTGATTGTTGGAGAGATCAGCTGTTGGTTCTTGCGTCTGCTGGTTTGGGAAATTATTGGTGTCGACTGGTTTTGTCGGTGGACAATTATTGGTATTGATTTCCAGTCGTTGCAAGTGCTATTTATAGCAAGACTTGGTCTTCGATTTTGTGACATCATTTCCCATACTTAGCAAATTTTCCAGCCTTTCGTTCCTTATCCTTTGAACCCTAGAACACTGTTCAGCCGTGAGCTTTCCGGCGATTTCCCGTCGTTTCCGGTGGTTGTTTTGCTCATGCGAGGTAGCGTTGGACTCCTCTTGAGAAGCTCTTCCAATTCATACCAGTTTTAGAAGCTGTAATTGGCTAGTCGAGGAACGCGAAGTTGCTGCCGTTCGAGTGTTGCGTCGATTTGGTAGAGCTACTTTCTGGTTTTCGGTGAGACCTTGTTCCTAGCCATAGTTTTTAATCTTTCTATGTTATTGTTGAGGTATATGGAGCAGCTGGTCGAGTGAGACTCCCAGCCGTGAGCTGGATTAGCAACCTGTTAGATTTACGTTGTGTATGCCGTGTCTTTAACAAGCTTTTACCAGAGTCTTCGGGATTTCTCGCAGGGTTAGTTGTTGCTCAGTATAAGGTACGGATTTGATCTTGTTTTACAGCGAAGTTATGGCTTGGATGAATTGTAGTCGCTGGTATGTGGAATTTCCGTGCCTGCTGGTTGTGTCCTGTTGAGGATTGTGTATGCTATTTGTGCTTTTGCTGCGTTGCATATGTTTTTATGCTTGCATTCCCGCATGTTGCATACACGCATGGTATTCCTTTCCAGTTTTGGTAGTCTTTGTACCATTGTTGTATTGTTGTTATTTCTTACCAGGATGTGAGGGCGAGCGGCAATACCGCACTCTCATCTCCCTGCTGGGATCGTAGCCACCATGCGCCGAGTGGTTAACTACCACAGTTCATGGACGAGGCAACAGCAGGTCGATTTGTTTGATGCATCCGGTAAGTGGGTGTAGTATCATGGCGAGTGGCTCACTACCACACTGTGAACACACCCGTGGCCACTGTTTGTTGTTGGAAATTCTTGGAGCTATGTTTGAGTTCCCTAGCTCCCTTGTGGGTTGAGCTTCCGTTGTTCTTCGGCGTCTCATGCATAGCACCTGCATTTTATTCCTTGCTGTTTATTTCTATTGTATTATTTCTCTCCGTACTGGAGTTTAACCCCATGTCCCTCCGGGGCTTGGTTTGTTTCTTTGTTGCGTTGTTTTCAGGAAACCCAGGTTCTACAGGTGGTCGTGGTTTCAACCCAGCTGGTGGTGCCCCAGGAGGTGGCTAGTGTGTCCCAGTAGCATATAGCATATATATATATATATATATGTATCAGTTAGCCAGGGGGATGCCCTGCGCTTTGTTGTTGTACCCGTAGGGGAATATGATACATGTTTGAATTGTGTATGCTTCATTGTGGATTGTTTATGATTTGGGAAACTTATAGCACCTGCATTTTATTCCTTGCTGTTTATTTCTATTGTATTATTTCTCTCCGTACTGGAGTTTAACCCCATGTCCCTCCGGGGCTTGGTTTGTTTCTTTGTTGCGTTGTTTTCAGGAAACCCAGGTTCTACAGGTGGTCGTGGTTTCAACCCAGCTGGTGGTGCCCCAGGAGGTGGCTAGTGTGTCCCAGTAGCATATAGCATATATATATATATATATATGTATCAGTTAGCCAGGGGGATGCCCTGCGCTTTGTTGTTGTACCCGTAGGGGAATATGATACATGTTTGAATTGTGTATGCTTCATTGTGGATTGTTTATGATTTGGGAAACTTATTTTAAGTATCGTTGTATTTTAAATTATATGTTTAAAACCGTCGAGCCTAAAAGCAAAAATTTTACCCACTTTTTGATAGCTTCCGCATGTGTTTATCCATTGTGAGCACGAGGCCTGACATTTATTTCAATGTATACCTTTCGCAGTTCGCAACTGCTCGAGGTAATCCTTACAGTTCCTCCTCCAATGCCCAGGCTTGTGGCAGTGGTGACAAACATCCTCAGATTTGTTTGGCTTTGAAGTCCTTGCCTTGGGCTTCTTGGTGGTCTTTCCCTCCTTCGCAGGGGCAGAACGCTTCTTACCCTTGCGTTTGGGCCCCTTCTTTGCAGAGGAAGAAGAGCCCAAAATGAGAACGATCTTGTTCTTCTTTATGGTCCCCTCGAACATGACAAGCATGTTTACCACCTCTTCAAGGGTGGCCTCCAGCTTGTTCATGTTAAAGTTGACCACAAAGGGGTCGAACGCAGCAGGCAGGGAGAGGAGAAGCAGATCCACAGACAGCTCATGTGGAAGCGAGATATCAAGGCCCACTAGCTTCTCAACGAGCCCAATCATACGGACCCCATGCTCGTGGACCGAAGTCCCCTTGCATATGCGACTCTTCATGAGCTCCTTTACAGTATTGAACCTCTCAGTCCGAGAGTTCTCCCCATACAGCTCCTTGAGATGAAGGTGTATGCCAGCAGCATACTCCGTCTTCTCAAATCGCCGCTGCAATTCATTGGACATGGATGCTATCATATAGCATCGTGCCTTAAGCTCATCATCCAACAATTTTTCCAGCTTCGCCAGCTCCTCAGGGCTGGCATTGGCAGGGGATTACTTCGGAGGGCTCTTCTCTAGCGTGTAGAGAAGTTTCTCCGAAGCCAAGACAATCTTGAGGTTTCGAAGCCAATCTTGGTAGTTTAAGCCAGTGAACTTGTTGCTATCCAGTATAGCAGCAAGTGGATTTTTGATCGAAGACATAATGAAAGCAGTGTATACTGAAAAGAAAAACAGATATGCATTACTGACTATTCATGAAAAACGCTAAGACATAAAACATGGTCATTAAGTTTTATGAATTACTCTCCCACTATTTTAACGATTTCACCACCCTCTAATGAAATTGAGAAAGCAAGTTTCCTTAGTGGGTACACAGAGCCCAATCAAGAAATCATGGTCCCGAATAATATCATCCAACCATGACCCTCAAAAGGTAGAGCCCAATTGCAACAGGTGCAACCTCCATGTATTTGTTAGAGTAGATGCCCAACTAGCCAACTTGTGGCGTGTGGGTTTATAGACTCTTGTATATGACAATATTTATATATGATATTCGTATTTATTTATATGGCGTTCTTTACTTTCTTTATGTGTGTAATGATTAACAATTGCGTTGAGTAATGATTAACAATTACGTTGAGTAAAGACCCCGATGCATGTAAGAGTCGATGCATCGTTGTCGAGGATTCACCGCTCGCAGACATGCGTGGATATCCTATGCTATCTGAGGGGATAATAGTGTATAAATCTCTGGCCAGAGTACTAGAAGTGTTTAGGTAAATGTGTTTACCTAGTTACACGTGATGTCACTATTCGATCTCCAAGATGTATGCATAGCTATCGGATCTATAGCGACTCTCGATTTACCAATGGTCGTTGATCTGATCGGGATATATGGATTGAAAGGACCTTACTGTACGCTAACCACGACCAACTGGTTCTTGCAGGCACTATCAGTGATACTAGGGGATCATGGGGCGATGTTGCTAGACGCTCTTACCATGATCCGATGGGCAAGTCCGGAATTGTCATTCCGGAGCCGCAATGGTTGTGGGCCCACGGCTAGCTGTATCCCTGAACCATTGAGGGTCACACAAGTACTGGATTCGAGATTCCTGCACGGATACTCAGCTCAATGTGTTGAGCATACGAAGAGGATTTTGTGGAGTTCGACTTCCTAAAAGTCAACTCGGGTCAAATCGAGATTTCCCGACGTTGAGGGTCAAAACGGTCATTTTGCACTGGGGTTCTGAAAAATGGTTTTTCAGATCATAGTATTCAGTTTTGGAAACTGAGTCGATCGGTCCGATCTGATCGGCGATCGGAGTTACGATGAAGTCACAGTGGTGGGGATGAACCGAATGTTCACCCGTTGGACCCGGGCCCGTTGGGCCGGTCCAAGCCTACCACTTAGTCTATTTAATTAGACTTAGGAGACTTCATAACACAATTAACTTGCAACAAACCCTAAACCTAAGTGCTAAGTAGCCGCCCCTCCTCTCTCACAAAGCCGCCGCCGCCGCCTAGTGCCGCCGCCGCCGCCTCGAGTCATCGGAATTCGTTCCGAGCAATTCGACGAGGAGAATCCGTCCGTGCAGATCTCGTCAGGCCTTCTAGTGCAGGCTGACAAAGGAATCCCGCCTCCGGTCGTGGGCCTGATTGGCGTTATCTACCGCAATCTACCGTGAAGAGCCGGCGTTATTGTAATTCCGGTTGGAGCCAGGCACAAGTGCCAACAAGGTATTCCTATTAAACACCCTATGAATGTCATAGATGTGTATT
>KV012551.1:68588-102543 GCA_001598015.1 Dorcoceras hygrometricum | reverse complement strand
GGCCTTATCCTCATTTTGACGGCCCAATCGACTAGGAACATGTTCAGAATACACAGTGACTATTAGATGTGTTTCATGATAGCCGTCATACCCACTATCACATCTAACATACACTTTAGTGCATTCTAGGTCTTTACTCAACACAATTGTTAATCAGCATACAACACAATGAAAGTAAAGAATGCCATATAAATAAATGCGAATATCATATATAAAGATTGTTTCATACAAGAGTCTATAAACCCACACGCCACAAGTTGGCTAGTTGGGCATCTACTCTAACAAAGCCCTATACAAGAGCAGTGATCAAGTGCACGCTTGATCATTGAACACGGCAATAAGTAGTTCATCAGAGGGATTTCAGTCCTTGGGTAGACTGAATCAGAACTTCTTAACATTTGCTTGCGGACAATTTGGAGAAGGTGTCCGAATGGATCAAATGGACAAGCAAGAAAAATTGGGGATCGTGACGAGAAGAATAGAGCTCAGCTGGTTAAGGACAAACCATCTTGAAGATAAGGAGACCAGCTGAGAATAGACAAACCAGCTCGTCAAATGGACAAGCAAGCAAAACTGGGGCTCGTGACGAGAAGAATAGAGCCCAGCTGGTTAAGGACAAACCAGCTTGAAGATAAGGAGACCAGCTGATAGTAGACAAACCAAAGCTGGAGGCTCAAAGAAACTCGAGGAGAAGGAAAGAACGGCACAAGCTCAGCTGCAGACAAAAAGAGGCGCATATGCAGAAGTTGCTCCAGAAGATCAGCTTGAATATGAGAACAAAGAAGCTGGTGAGGAGAAGGAGAGAGCTCTGCAGAAGCTAATGAAGAAACCAGCTGGACAGAGAAACGAGCTAAGAAACCAGACAAATCAATCTGGTCAAACAAAGCAGTTTGAACAATCTTACGAAGACCAACTCAATTGGTTCAAATACGTCTTGTCCACATCAGGTACAAGCAGACAGAGCTCGAAGTTATCGAAAGGCTGCAGAATCGTCGATGAACAGAGCTCAAGTCAAATAAAGCCTGCAATGAATTAAATGCCAAAGTACACAAAGTACACATGCAGCAGAAGACTTTTCAGAACGGCTACATCTTTATGTCCAACGGATATATCCAAGCAGCGGCTTTATAAACAGGCGCAATGAAACAGATTGAGCAGATACGCAAAATAGAGAGAGTGTGTTGTGAAAATCCAAAAATAAAACACTTGAAGACGCACAACACTTGATCTGGGGAGATAGCAGAAAACCGGCTCAAACCAGGAGCACTTCCCAGAGTGTGTGATATTTAATTCATGTGATTGTGCTTACACTGTAAATCTCACACACACACATTCACTCATATTCGAGAGATGAGCGAAACAGATTAGAGTGAATGTGATTCAATACTCTCCATTGTAGTCTTTAGACAGAGACGTTAAACAAGTCTGTTTGTCTTTCGCACTGAGACATTAAAGAAGTGTGTGTAGTCTTTGGACAAAGACGTTAAACAAGTCCTTGTAGCCTTTCTCACTGAGGCGTAAAAGAAGTGAAGTTAGTCACACAGTATGCGGGGCTGGTGTGCAATGGTAGAAGCTAGGAGTTCTTGCGGCTGCTGGTCGTAGAGAGTGGGTTGCAACGAGGGTTGTTGTAATCAAAGTCTTTAGTGGATCCTTCTCGTGGCGGAAGAATGGGAGATGTAGGAGATTGAGCTCTAAACTTCCAGAAACAAATCAGCGTATCTTCTTTACTATTTTCAGTACTTGCATACGCATCTCATATTTGCTTACGCATTTATAACTGTTTAATTGAGCTTCGAATGACAGAGTATAGTTTGAGTTATTTCTGCATGTTTTATTTACATTACTCAATCTATATCTCGGTGCACAAATTATTCAAGAACACTGAGCTATTGCAGCTCAAGCTAAGTTAACCAGATCGTTCGGCCAATGTGTCGAGCTGGTTCTAGTCTTCTGACTGGAATCAGCATGTTTAGCGCTCGCCTTGTATCGGGCTGGTTTCAACTCAAGATGAATCCGGCTTGATCTTTGCGAACCCGGCTTCAACTTCTGGCTGAATCCTGTCTTGTCATTCGATCTGGTTACACCCTCTAGTACTGGTTATTGGTCGAACAACTGGTCATTGCACATTGATAGAGGGAATTCGATCCCCACATAATCATCTTCGTTGTAAAGACAAGTAAACTCTGTACTTGGGATAACATATATTGAAATCCTTCTTGTCTGTGTGTGCTATTTTTTAAATGTTTTGAGAACTGTTTTTGAAATTTTCAAACGCAGAGTTAAGTTTAAGTTTTTTTTTGAGAAAGTATTGGTTTTCTGAGATTTTGATTCAGGAAATATGTTAGAAAATATTTTAAGATGTTCGTCTCTGTTTCTTCCTGAGTTTTCTGGAATGTTCATCAAAGCAGCTTACAAGCATCTTACGTGCTTTTCTTTTAGTAACTTACAAGCAGCTTACGTGTTTTTCTTTCAGTAGCTTACAAGCAGCTTACGTGTTCGGTTTCTTGAATTTTCCTTAGATATTTTTTGATTTCTTCAGGCTAAGGAAACCTTCTAAGCTGTGATATTTTGAGCTAAGTACGAGAACTTTCCCAGAGCTGTTCATTACTTGTAATTTGCTTCTTTTCCTAGAGCTGATTTCAAGTCGTGATCTGTTTTCTTTCTCTGAGTTGTTTCATGCTTGTGATCTGATTTCGTGGTATGATATGAGTTGAATTTGTTGGACCATCATAATCTGGTGTGCTCGTTTAAGTCATGTTGACTTTTCTTAATCCGAGTTGACCAAACAACTTAGATCTGATTTTCTATTCTAAGCTGGTACGCTTGCGTACTGTTCATTCTCCGAGATGATTCCGATTTTCTTCTTCAATTGAATTCGATGAACTCCTGGCAGCTTTCGAACATCAAGAGGTTTTTAAATAGAAAATCATATAAGAAAGCGATATGTTTCATATCAAAGAAAAACAGTTTACAGAAAAGAAAGATTACAGAAAGTTTAAAAGAAGTTTACTTCAAAAGCTTTATGATTTGTGACGAAATTTAGATGATCAACAGAGGGTGTGAGGTAATCAATTGACGGATTGGAGTGCCCTGACAATAGAGTAAAGATTAGGGCGTGTGGACAATGTCTAAGTGTCGTTGGATCCCACTCCACATGGAATCAGTTAAGCTTGATCAAGCGAATAGAGGACCTAAAGAAAATCTTTAGCTCACACTTCACCTTAGAAAAGAAGAATACTGTGGTTATTAACTTAGTATTCAAGAAAGATAAATTACTTCTTTTACAGAGTATAGTTTTACAGTTTAAAGCATTACGATTTGCAGTTTACTGCCAGCTTTCAGTTTACAGTTTAGAGTAATTTATGCCTATAATGCCTGCTATTGTCTATACGTATTTTCTTCATGAACCTCTAGGCTCACTAGTTTTTCTAAGTGCATGTGAGAAGTGGCTGGTGGGCGTAGACTGGATTATATCTGAAGTGTTTATCATGGAACCTGCGTTTCCGTACTGATATAGATTTCTTATTTTGTTCAGCTTTGTATTGAGAGTTAACAGTTTGTACAGAATTTTGTATCGATTACTCCATGTCTAACTCTCTGTATTTTGTACAAAAATACTTTGTGAAGCCATTGAATATATCGCATTCAATTACATCCTTGATTTGCTTTCTCCCTAGCTGCAAGCTGAAATTCCTATTTGATTATACTTTAGTCCTAAAACTATTAATTCGATGGCTTTTTATACGCGATAATCTTTGAGTCTTATCAATTTGACCTTGTATACTTTGGAAATTTCTATTTGAAAAATGTGATCGTTACAGTTGGTATCAGAGCATGGTTCTTGAGATTAACACTTCTTCTAGGCTGAGACAAGCTACGTCGGCCGCTTTAGTTAAACTGTGAGTTTACTTAATGTCATAGAGTAAAGATCTTTTTTAATTAAACTGTGGTGGATTTGGGCTATGGTTTAGATATGTCAGGAAGAGTAAGGAGAGAATATATGAATGAGGAAGATAATTCTGATAGCAATACGCGTGTGATAGCAAGCATGGTGCAATTGCTGAAACGATTAGTCGACCAGTCTAACCACGAGAATGGCCAATCTTAAAACAGAGGAGTCAGTCATGAGAATCCAAAAGAGAAGTTTAGACGTCAAAGACCCAAGGAATGTTCTGGAACTAGTGATCCACTCGCTGCTAAGAGCTGGATCAAATCCTTAAAAGTGATATTCAAATATTTGCAATTGGCTGATCTGGACAGAGCCAGATGAGCCATTTATATGCTGAGGGATGAAGCATTGATTTGGTGGGAAGGCACCAAATTATCAGTGGAATTGAGCACAATTTCGTTGGAGGATTTCAAGAAAGTATTTATGATCAATACTTTACAGCAGATGTGTGCTCCGAGCTGAAGCACAAATTCGTAACTCTGAAACAGGGAGATATGCCAGTGAGAGGCTACATCCGGAAGTTTGAACGAGGATATTATTTGTACTCTTGATTGGGCAATATTCAAGGGAAAAACTTCGTCATTTTGTTGATGGACTAAGGCCAACCCTGAAACATGATGTGAGACTAGCTGAACCTAAGGACCTCAGGTCAGCAGTAGACAAAGCCCTCCAATCTGAACAAGATTGGAAAGTGTTAGGACCGTGAATAGGAAATAAATGCAAGCGAGAGCTGCTACTGATAAATAAAAATTTTTGCGCTGCTATAAATGAGCTACAATAGCTCATGGTTCTTGAACATATAAATACGAGAGCACCGGAGACAGATCTGGTATGTAATAAAAACATGCGGAAAACACCAGAACTCCTAATTTTAAAACTCGATGCAAACAGATTTCTGTTGCACATAAATCTGTTTGACTGATGGTGTGTGCAATTTGATGCGTGCATGCTAAATAAATTGCATATGCGAAATAACATAATACAATACACTGATATTTGTTTCTGGAAGTTCAGAGCTCAATCTCCTATGTCTCCCCTTCTTCCTTCTTCAGGAAGGTTCCATTAGAGTATGAGTCACCGAGCCTCGCTCCAGGTGAACTCATATCCTCAACAAATACACACCAACCGCAACTGTGTATCACTCACTTGTTTTACGCCTATGTGATAAAGGCTACAGACACAGAGTTTAACGTCTTCGTGCTTGGACGGGATCTGATTTTTGGTTTGTGATTCACTCGCTAAGAAATTACGCACATCTCTCAAAATATGCGAGTGAATCTGTGTGTGTTAGATTTTACAGTGTATCGCTCAACTCTCTAAAGTATAAATCTCACACACTGGGAAAATGCTTCTACAAAAGCTGATGAAGACTCAGCAGTCGACACTGCAATAAGCTCCTCTCTAACGATGGTCGACTGCTTCATCTTCCTGTTTTTCTTCCCTCTTTGCACTGTGTGTTCCTTTTTCTGATTGTTGTCTATTGATCACACAGTGTCTTAAGTCTTCCTTCAATTCATCTTGTATATAAAGCCTCTGTTCAAATTCAATCCGTTGGACACAAGTTATTCCCGTTGAAAGATGTTCTGTAAAGTACTGACAGGGAGTTGTCCTTGTGTTCTTTCTTTTGCAGGCTTTTATCGTCTTTTGATTTGGCTTAAAAATTCCAGCAGCTGATCTAAACCAACGGCTGATTAAGCTCATCAGTTGACTACTGATTAGTCAACTGCTTCGCTTCTTGTGTTCAACTGCTGATCAACAACTGAATGCTTGCAACGGCTGATTTCTTCAACATCTGAAGCACCAGCTGGTCCATCTTCTCCTTAGCGCTCCAGCTGGTCCATCTTCTCCTTTAGCGAATATCACAGTTGCTGGTCTAATTTGGCCTCCGCCTAATTACGAACAACTGACTCAACTTTGGACGTCTCCATTGCTAATCCAGCTGCCATCTAAGTGATAAACCAAACCAGCTGTGAACTTTATCTTTTCTCCAGCTGATCCATCTTTGTGCACCAGCTGGTTCAGTTGCTCCAGCTGATCCATATTCGTGCACATCTGAACCAACTTGCATATTTTCGCATGAGACCAGTGCTACTCCCTCCGAAACGGTCCAACGAGAACAACTTATCAAACATTGTTTGATGACCTACGCTGTTTTTCGGCCAAATTCCTTCGTTTGGCCTCCGAAATCGCGTTTTACTGTTTTCAGCTCTTGTTCCGCTATGGTATCTGATTCAACTTCTCTTGTTGTATTTCCAACTAACATCTGCACACTTAGTAGAAACGTTAGAAACACAATAACAGATTTTGTGCAATTCAAAACTCAGATCTGGATCTGTTATCCAGATCCATCAGAAAGAGATAGAGGTAGAACGACAGCTGAAATGTCAAGCTTTTCAGCTCAAGAACCAAAGAAAAGAAAACGGCCCAACAACAAGAAGCAGAGGCCTCAAGGTCAAAGACCTCCCCAACCCCAGCAATTACTGCATTCCATGGAGTAGATAATACACCGGGGTGCCCAAAATGCACGCTGGACAGTGTAAATTTGTTCAGAGGGCGGCGCGCCTGGTCATATAGCCAAGGATTGTAAGCAATCAAATCATATTGTTTCCAGTAGATCTTATGTGACAACGGATCAGGCCAATCCAGATACCACGGTGATCACAAGTGAAGTTTTCGTTGATGGTATTCCTTCTACAGATTTAATAGATTTTGTGAAACCCGAAAGCTTACAAGATTAATTGAGTTAATTAATCGGGTTTAGCATAGACCAGATTTGACTTGAACAAATCTGGGATGAGCCAACTTTGAGCTCGTATGCTTGGTTTAGTTGTCGGGTTCGTTTAAGTGCTTGGAACAGATCTGGGGAGTTTGAGTATTCTCGTGGGAACGGATCAGATGTGATTGTTGGTCAGTGCTGGTGATCGCGCTCAGCTTTGGTGATGAAATATGGTATCGCAGGTGTTGGATGTGAGCCAGCGTGTTTCTGTAGTGAGTAGCTAAACTACGTCATTTTTATTAGTTGGAACGACGGCGTTTTGGTTAGCGAGCGAGATTCAGATATGAGTTGTTGGTCTTCAGATTTCGATGGGATCTGAGTGTTGCGATGATGGTTAGCATTTCAGATTCGAGTAGCGGGTGACGTGTCTAGATGCGACAGTAGATGCGGTGCGACGTCGTTTGAGTAAGTAGAGATCTGTTTGCTGTAGAGAGATCTGTTGTGAAATTCATATCTGAGTGGGAAATTAGTTTTGAGACTTAAGTTGTCGGTAGGTTTGATTCTTCATATTTGAGCATATCTAACCTTTATACAGAGAACTTTGCCTTCGTTTTTTATTGTTCAGCCCCGACACTTAGAAATATTTCCCGTGAGCAAATTCTGTCGCGATACCCTAGTTACTGTTCACCGAACCTTATCTTCTCCGATTGACGACGGTAGACAGCTCCGATTGAAGTAAGAGTGGTAGCGCTGGACTCCTCTTGCTGAGACGCTTCGTTTGGTGCTGCTTTTGGAAGCTTGCGTGAAGCTGGTGAGGTGTGCGAAGACATCTCCCTTCTCTAGTCTGTTAGCATAACCGTCGGATTTCGTTTTCCGTTCTGGTAGCTCTTTCGGTGAGTGTCAAGATCCTACCTTGTGCTTTGTTCAGAGATTTCTGTTGTGTTAGAAGGGTAGGACAGAATGTTGGGGATCCGGATCCGCCCCCCGGTCAGGCAGCGGAAGAACAAAAATATAGAACCGGGAGGCGATCAATACGAAAAACAAATCTACATCATACGACATTCATAGGATGTTTAGCGTGTTACCTCGCTGGCACTTGTGCCTGGCTCCAACCGGTGTTTCAAGAACCCGGCTCTTCTCGGTAGATTGCGGTAGATTCGCCAATCCGGTCCACGACCAGATCCAGAATCCTTCGTCAGACTGCACTAGAAGTCCTGACGAGATCAGCATGGTCGGATTCTCCTCGAAAAACTAGGCCGGAACAAATTCCGGCGAAGTTGGCGGCGGCGACGGGCGGCGCACGGCGGCGGCGTGATCGAGAGGGAGGCGGCGGCTTTTGGTGTGTAGGGTTAGGTTTTCTAATTGTGTTGTATGAAGTGTTTAAGTCTAATAATAGTCTCAATTATATAGACTTAATAATGGATTTGGACCGCTCGACGCCTGGTGACCCCAAGTGAGTCGGCAAACGGGTCAAAGTGAGACCCCTATCATGTAGAGTCTCAATGATGTTTCGAGTCGTGAGGACTAATCAGTACAACCAAGACCTCGGACTTATCCACTCGACAAATGGTAATCACTTGGAAAGTCCGAAGGAGGGTAGTTCGATAGATCACCAGGTCACTATCTATCTGCATGCTCAGAACATCACAATGTTCCCTACCAATGAAACATGGTACTTCGCATCGCAGATACTAGTCTCGAACTCGGGCGGCCTTATCCTCATTTTGACGGCCCAATCGACTAGGAACATGTTCAGAATACACAGCGACTATTAGATGTGTTTCATGATAGCCGTCATACCCACTATCACACCTAACATACGCTTTAGTGTATTCTAGGTCTTTACTCAACGCAATTGTAAATCATTACACACATAATGAAAGTAAAGAATGCCATATAAGAAAATGCGAATATCATATATAAAGATCGTTTGTACAAGAGTCTATAAAACCCACACGCCACAAGTTGGCTAGTTGGGCATCTACTCTAACACAGAATTGGTTGAGGTAGCTCCCGATTCGTGGTTTCTGTGTTACTGTCCCTGAGATAGTATTTGTGTATGGCTTAGAAGTTGTGAGATCTGTGTTGCTCGGGACCCTGTTGTAGTAATTGTAGCACAGAAGACTTGAGGTACGGATGTGAGCTTGTTTTACAGGTTGGATTATGCATGGATGTTTTATGCTTGCTGCTGTGTATTCCTTGCATTGTTGTATATTTTCTGTGTTGGACATTTTACCTGTTTCATGCACGCATTATCATATTGAGCTCAGATTTGTTGTATCCGTGCCTTTTGTTCCTTGTTGTACAGTTATGTGCGTACCAGGATTCCTGTTGAGGATGAGAGGGTAACTCCCGTATACCTCATCTCGCTGCTGGGATCTGTTAGCCACTATGAGCGGAGTGGGTAGCTCCCACATCTCATGAGTTGGGCAACAGCTTGTTGAGCTATGTTTTGGCATCTGGTGCCGTGTGTTGAGACGAGTGGGTAGCTCCCATATACTCACACACCCCGTGGCCACTGTTGCTAAGTTGATTCATATCTTTTGTTGAGCAGTTCCTTGAGATTATTTGGCTCCCTATGTTTTGGTTGTAGCCTTGTTCTCACGCATAGCATTTGCATATTATCTATTGCTTTCCATTTGTTGTTTTATATTGCTCTCCGTACTGGGGTTTGACCCCCATTTCCCTCTGGGGCTTGGTTTGTTTGCCTGCCTGTTGTTGTCCAGGTTTCCCAGGTTATTCAGCTGGTCGTGGATATGACCCAGCTGGTGGTGCCCCAGGAGGTGGTTAGAGTGTCCCAGTTAACGTATAGCGTATATGTATCAGTACTGATAGCCGGGGAATGCCCTGTGCTTTATTGTATTCAGTCTTAATGTTGTGGATTGGTACTTGTTATATGTTGTACTGTTGTATTGAGTGTTTGTAAACTGGGATATTTTGAGTATTGTTGTATTTTAAATTATGTAATCTTTCAGTCAGGCTAAAAACAAAAATTTTAACCACTATTTTATTGCTTCCGCTATCGTTTGCGTGGTTTTACTCTGAGTTGAGCACGAGGCCTGACATTTTTGGTAGCAGAGCTTAAGCTGGGATAAGATCGATTTCTTTTGATCACACTTGAGTCTAGGCACAGTGTTGCTTGTTGCATGTGCTTGAATATGTGATTTATGTGTTATGTGAATTATTTCTTGCTGTGTGATCTTACCCTCTTAGTACCTTTTTAGATGCCGCCTAGACGTAGGGGTAGAGGTAGAGGGCAGTGTCAGGAAGAGTCCGAAGGTCAGAACGAGGAAGTGCAGCGTAGTGTTCCTGGTCGTAGACGTAACCGACAGGTCGAGGATGAGGTTGATGAGCTGGCAGCCCGTGTGGATGACATCGAACTTGTGATGGCGAGGTTTCAGCGGATGAACCCTCAAACTTAGTGGTGATGAATCTAGTTCCGATGCGGAGTCCTGGTTGCAGCACATTACCGGTTGTTTGACCGTGTCAGGTATGATGATGAACGTAGGTTGAGTCTAGCTACGCTCCAGTTGAGGAGGAACGTTGAGCGTTGGTGGAGAGGCGCTTCGAGGACTCTTGAGGAGACAGGTGTAGGGATCACGTGGAACAGCTTTTGTACTGCCTTCCATCAGGAGTATGTTCCGGAATCCTTTGTGAATGCCAGGGAGCCTGAGTTTTATAACCTGGTGTAGGGATCTATGTCCATGGGAGATTATGCCCGGAGGTTTTCTTCTCTTCTTGCGTATGTTCCGCATGTTTCTGGCCGAGAGAGGGCAAAGAGGAATAAGTTCATGGAAGGACTGAATGAGGAGTTGTGTTCGTTGGTGCTGGCGGGTTCATCGGCTAGTTATGCGGAAGCGGTGGACAGGGCTATTGACATTGAGGAGGGACTGCAGAACCGTAGATATTGAGTTAGACCGCAAGTGGGGCAAGGTAACCGTCCCATGGTTTCGAGGGTGCAACCTTCTCAGTCTGTGCAGTCATCTCAGCGACCCCAGCAGCAAGTAGCCCAACAGTCTGGACACCAAAGATTTAGACCTCGTGGTCGTCAGTTCAAGAAGAAGTCTGGTTCGAGTTCTTCTGGCTTGGGTAGTTCTAGCCGTGGTAGTAGTTCCAAGGTTGAGTATTGTGGCCAGTGTGGTGGAAAGCATCCTACAGCACAGTGTGTAGGTGTGCAAGGTTCGTGCAATGTTTGTGGTCCGTATGGGCACTTTGCGAGAGTGTGTCCTTTCTCTGGATCTCAGCATACCGCCGCCCCACCGTAGGGTCGAGGTGGATCGTCTAGAGGTCGTTCTTTTCCCGTTCAGCAGCAGAGGATTGGGGAGCCGCAATTTAGGCCGTTCCAACAGCCTGGTCCTTTGCGGTTTGGACAGTCTTCCCAGTCTCAGTTTCCAGGACCTCTGTTTGTCCAAGTGAATGCCGTGACGAGGGAGCAAGTGGAGGGCATGCCAGGAGGAGGAGTGATCGCAGGTACTTGTTTTGTCTTTGATTTTCCTGCGCGTGTGTTGTTTGATATAGGAGCATCACATTCTTTTATTGCTGATGCATTTGTGATTGAGCATGGTTTGCATACCACATCTTTGTGTGATGTTGTGACTGTAGCGTCTCCTGCCCGCGCGAGCCTGTATTCCTAGGAGTTTTGTTGAATGGAATTCTTAGATTTGGTGAGAATGTGTTGTTAGCGAATCTGATTAGGCTTGTGATGTGGGATTTCGATTGTATAGTGGGAATGGATGTGTTGTCTGATTATAGAGCCACTGTGGATTGTTTCCATGGCGTTGTGCGCTTTAGGCCTCAGTCTGGAGAGAAGTGGAATTTCTATGGCCTAGATTCCCGATCGAAGATTCCTTTAGTCTCTGTGATGGAGATGTTTAGCCTTTTTTCGTTGGAGAATGCTGGGTTTATGATCTATGCTTTGGATGCGTCTTATTCTTCGTTCATTGAGCTTAGTGACGTTCCCGTTGTTCGCAATTTCCCGGATGTGTTTCCGGAGGAGATTCCTGGTTTTCCTCCGAAGAGGGAAATAGACTTTAGCATTGAGTTGGCACCTAGTACAGCTCCAATCTCACGTGCTCCGTATCGTTTAGCACCTGCTGAGTTGGGGGAGCTTAAGGTTCAGCTTAATGATTTGATGGAGAAGGGTTTCATTAGGCCAAGCATGTCGCCTTGGGGAGTGCCTATCTTGTTTTTGAAGAAGAGGATGGGTCGATGAGGATATGCATCGACTTTAGGCAGTTGAATAAGGCGACAGTGAAGAATAAGTACCCTTTGCCAAGGATCGATGACTTGTTTGATCAGCTTCAATGTTCGGCTGTGTTCTCTAAGATCGATCTGCATTCGAGGTACCATCAGTTGCGCATTCAAGAGCAAGATGTTGCGAAGACTGCTTTTCGTATGAGGTACGGGCATTATGAGTTTTTAGTTATGCCTTTTGGTTTGACGAATGCCCCCGCAGTTTTCATGGACTTGATGAATCGAGTCTTTAGGGAGTTCATCGATCAGTTTGTGATTGTGTTCATGGATGACATTTTGGTGTACTCTAAGACTCCGATGCAACACAAGGAGAATTTGAAGTTGGTTCTTCAGACGCTTAGAGACTCGCAGTTGTATGCTAAGTTCTCCAAGTGCGAGTTTTGGTTGGACAGAGTTGTATTTCTAGGTAATGTTGTTTCAGTAGCAGGTATTTCTGTGGATCCCAGTAAAGTAGAAGTTGTTGTTAACTGGGAGCGTCCCAAGATTTTTTCTGAGATTCGTAGTTTCTTGGGTTTGGCTGGCTATTATCGGCGTTTTATAGAGGGATTCTCTAGTATAGCTAAGCCAATGACGCAGTTGACTCAGAAAGACAAGAAGTTTGTGTGGACTGAGCAGTGTGAGAACTGTTTTCTGTTGCTCAAAGAGAAGATAACTTCTGCGCCTGTGTTAGCTTTGCCGTGTGGTTCAGGTGGTTTTGTTGTTTGTGCAGATGCTTCCTTGAATGGATTGGCTGTGTGTTGATGCAGAATGATTGAGTCATTGCGTATGCTTCTCGTCAGTTGAAACCGCATGAGAATCGTTACTCAGTTCATGATTTGGAGTTAGCAGCAGTGGTTTTTGCCTTGAAGATTTGGCGCCACTATTTGTATGGCGAGCAGTTTGTGGTATATTCAGACAAAAGAGCCTTCAGTATCTGTTTTCTCAGTCAGATTTGAACATGAGATAGCGTACATGGATGGAGATGCTTAAGGATTTTGATTGTGAGAATAAAATATCAACCTGGGAAGATGAATGTCGTTGCTGATGCATTGAGCAGAAAGGCTCAGGTAGCGATGCTGGCTTCGTTGCAGATTTCGAAGGTCCATGAGCATCTAAGCACTACTGGTTGGAGGTTTTACCCAGGTGAGGATTATATTGTGGTGTCTTCTTTCCAAGTTGAGCCACAGATTTTTGCGGATGTTAGAGCAGCACAAAGGACAGATCCATCCATCCATGAGTTGAAACTGAAGGTGAGAGCTGGACAGTTAGAGGATTATTCTGTCTCGTCTGATGGTTGTTTGAGATTTCGTGGCAGGTTGGTTGTGCCAAATCTGATTGATTTGAAGGAGGATATCTTGAGACAAGCGCACTGCAGTAGACACAGTGTTCATCCTGGTGTGAGGAAGATGTATTATGCCTTGAAGCAGCATTACTGGTGGGCAGGATTGAAGAGTGATATTTCTGATTTTGTAGCTCGTTGTCTGAATTGTCAGCAAGTCAAGGCTGAAAGGATGAGACCTGGTGGTTTATTGCAGAGTTTGGAAATTCCCCAATGGAATTGGGAGCACATAGCAATGGATTTTGTCACACATTTGCCTCGTTCCAGCAGAGGATTTGATGTTGTGTGGGTTGTGATAGATAGATTGTCGAAGTCTGCTCACTTCATTCCCTATAGTATGACGTATTCTTTGAAGAGGATGGCGAAGCTGTACATAGATTTCGTGGTGAGATTGCATGGTGTGCCTGTTTCAATTGTTTCAGATCGTGATCCGAGGTTTACTTCCAGATTTTGGAAGAGTTTGAAAACAGCTTTGGGTACCAGATTGGCGATCAGCTTTCACCTCCTGTTCGCTCCTCAGCTGTCATACCTGCACCATTTTAAAAGCTAATGAGCCTAGGGGCTCAGCAAGTAAAATCTGAGTAATAACAAATTCATTTACGCAGGCAGACATCTGAACATACATAACTTGAGTTAAAGGAATCATCAATACATAAACGTTTCACAAACATTTCTTTCTTAAACTTGGAGACAGGGGATAATATCCCAGATCTCATCATCAATATCTTTTCGTTTGATTTATGGCTTAGAAGCTCTACTTAGGTCCGTGTTGCACTTTGATCAAAATGACTTCCGATATCAGTTTCAGCATATAGCTCATATGAAAGGGCAGCCGACATCTGGATGACTACTCACCCTTCTCCTTGTGACCGTCTGTTATCTATGACATAAATGTCTATGACATAAATCCTTTAAAATAAACTTTTGTTCCTTTAACATCCTTTCTCTCTTTGAAATCTCTTTAAACATCATCGGGTTCCATCATTTAAAACTCTCGCTTCCCATTTTAAAACTTTGCTGAGTGTCGAATTCGACTGCTGGGGACTTACTGCTGAAATGGAATCAGTCGTAACAAAGTGAAACAATACTTTGAAACAAAACAGATCTTCACTGTTCACGTTTATCATAAACAGCTGCAAGAATATCTGTTAATATTTGAAACAGACGTCGTGAATGAAACGATGTCGTTAGCGTAAGAAACAGACATGATGACGTAAGAATATCTGATACCAGTTGTGACTTAAGGAAACGACGTCTTTAGTTTGAACCAGTCGTAACAATAATCGCTAACAACGCGACTTGGGAATAAGTGTAAAACGATGCCGTTTGCTTTAAGAAGCTGACGTAAGAAAGTCTGATAATAAGAATAAACAGACGTAAGAATATCTGTTATCAGACATGACTACGAATAAATGAAACGATGTCGTTTGCACAACAAACAGACGTAAGAACAGTGCAACGACTGTATACAACAATACAATGCAACAGCTGATGAACAAACCAACAACTGATGAACAATGAAACCAACAGCTGATGAACAATAAAACCAACAGCTGATGAACATACTAACAGCTGATAACTCAACAATACAACGGCTGTTTACGAAAACTGATGTAACAGCTGATGAACAAATTTACAGCTGATAAACAAACTAACAGCTGATGAGCAAACTAACAGCTGATGTGAGAAATTTTCGAAACCAAAAGCTGACTTTAAACTTGGTGTTGCAACATCAAAACGACAGCTACACTATCAGCTGTTATCTATCAAACCAGACTTTATAATGATTCGATTAACAACATCCGATTACATAGCGTCCAATTCTGATATTTCAAACCACCGAAAGGAAGAACATTCATAAACATACTTGAATCAAACTCGAATCCTCAGTAACCATATTTTCTGGAAAACACTTGGAAGCATAAAAATATCATTTTGAACCCAATCTTTCTTTCCTTGATCATGCGTAAATCATTTTAAACATGAACTTCAACATATCTTAAACATACAGGCAAGCAGATCCATAAAATGAATAAAATCAATATAAGCTTTAAATGGTGTAGCAAGGATCAGCTTTTACTTGCCTTAACAAATCTTTGCAACCGTGGTTAATACCGGCAGAATCTTCTCCCTGAGCAATACACGAACTCCTTTGGAAAATATTTTGAAGAACACTAAAGATTTTCTTTGCAAATGATAATGATCTTGCTTTCAAAACAGCTATTTATATGGAAGGAATTAGTGGCAAGGTGCTATGTTTACAAATCATGACACACTTCAACCAAGTTGTACAAATTTTTGTAAAATTCCCTTCATATCATTTAAATTTGTAAAATACCAAACCTTTTTCAAAAGAAATCATTTGTCCTCCTTAAAGATATTTTCAATCAATTTAAACCTGCTAATGTATCGCTCTTGGAGTCATCTGCTGGAACCAGCCGCGACGCATCTTATTTTCTGAAATCAATGAAATCAGCAAATACATAACATTTAAAATTTCCATTTTAGCCCATGAAATTAATAAAATGCATAAATTTGATCTTATGGATTTTGGGGCATTACAAGTTTGGTATGGCTCCCAGTACTTATCTAGTTTCCATATACATCAAATTTTGGTATGTCTCCTCGGAATGTTTCCCGACTCTCATACCCGTAATGTTGGTATGGCTCCCGAAACGTCTTCCGACCCCATACCTCGTAGTTTGACATGGCTCTTGAGACGTCTCTCGACCCCGTATCTCATAATTGTACAATCACAATCAAGTCACATCATTCAAAACATTTTCTTTTCTTCTCATTCTAACCTCAAAATAAATCTCAAATCCTCAAAAATAATTTCCTTCTTAACATCATAAACTTTCTGCTCATAAAATTTCTCATAAAATTCCAGCAATGATAGTTTAAAAAATCACACATGCTAAATATCATTTTCTAGACATTAGTTTGTCATGAAAATTGCCAAAAATCTCATAAATGAAATAAATTATAAAAATGCTGGAAAATATCTTAAAATATGCTTAAACATCAAATAAAGTCATCCACGAACTTTGTTAGCCTCTAAGACTCGAAATCTCAATTTTCACAAAAATGACCCGACGAGGCTCACTTCGAGCGACAAAACGGTAAAAATCATTAAAAATCATTTATTAACCAAATCACTCTCTATTTTAACCCAAGTCAACCTAACTCATCCTAATAGTCACTGGAAAAAACAAGACACAAAAATGATTCAAGACGTGACCAACCCGATGCTCGTAATGACACTGTTCGCGCACAGAGGCGAATCTGGCATAGGCTGAGACCTTATCTAAAAACGTCCAGCTTTTATCCACTCCAGGACCCAACCATCCCCTAGTACAACCCATGGAAGACCCCTAGACACCATCCTAACCCCTCTGGACCGAAAGCCTATGCCATGTTATACCTCCCCTTCCTCAAAACTCTAGCCGACGCATACAGCCATCTCTCACGTCTAGATCTGATATAGGATGCCAAGTTCATGAACAAAGTATGTTAACCATCAATCTATGAATCAAATATAGATTTAAAACAACAAAAATCCTTAAATCTACACACATGATATATATTGCTTGAAGGATGCATCAATAAATCGTTTTGTACTTGCCTTATTTTGGAAAACTTACAACAATTATTTTCAGACTTCAAGGGGAGGGAGAACACCAGGATTTGCTTCTCAAATTGCTTTGAAAAGATTGAGAATCAAATGGAGAAGAAGAGGATGTAAGGTAGGGCAAGAGTGGGGTGGCGGCTTTGAGAGGGGGCTAGGGTTCCTTCTCTCTTTTTTTTTTTTTTTGAAAAAAATGATTGTGTGTGTAAGTGAAGGAGGGAGGGATGGCTGTTTCTAGGTTAAGGGAGGGGTTTGGTTTTTAATTATAAATTAGGGTTTAAGAGTTGTTAGTTAACTAAATAAAATGCTAGTTAATTAGTAAGAGTTGTTAATTTACTAAACAAAGTGTTAGTCAACAATGAAAAGGTTTAATTTGAAAGTTTCTAATTAACTAATAAAAGTGCTACTCATATTTTAAAATAATCAACTACATGAATTTTCTAATCCCCCAAATAATTTTCTAATATTTAAAAAGGATAAATAGACTTTTAAAATTATCACTATAAAATCTTCTAAGGCATAGGGAGGGATCTCAAAAATTTAATTTTATAAAAGAAATCGTCTTTACCTTGGTGTTCCCGTCTCCTCCTTTCCGGCCTCGAAACATATATATGATATTCGCATTTTGTTTATGGCATTCTTTACTTTCATTGTGTTGTATGATGATTAACAATTGCGTTGAGTAAAGACCTAGAATGCACTATAGTGTATGTTAGATGTGATAGTGGGTATGACGGCTATCATGAAACACATCTAATAGTCACTGTGTATTCTGAATTAGTTCCTAGTCGATTGGGCCGTCAAAATGAGGATAAGGCCGCCCGAGCTCGAGACTAGTTCTGCGATGCGAAGTACCATGTTTCATTGGTAGGGAACATTGTGATGTTCTGAGCATGCAGATAGATAGTGACCTGGTGATCTATCGAACTACCCTCGTTCGGACTTTCCAAGTGGTTACCATTTGTCGAGTAGATAAGTCCGAGGTCTTGGTTGTACTGATTAGTCCTCACGACTCGAAACATCATTGAGACTCTACATGATAGGCGTCTCACTTTGACCCGTTTGCCGACTCACTTGGGGTCATTAGGCGGTGGATTGGATGAGATCTCGATGCATGTAGGATTCGATGCATCGTTGTCGAGGATTCACCGCTCGCAGAGAGGCGTGGATATCCTATGCTATATGAGGGGATAATAGTGTATAAATCTCTGGCCAGAGTACTAGAAGTGTTTTAGGTAAATGGATTTACCTAGTTACACTCGTGATGTCACTATTAGATCTCCAAGATGTATGCATAGCTATCGGATCTTTAGCGACTCTCGATTTACCAATGGTCGTTGATCTGATCGGGATATATGGATTGAAAGGACCGTACTGTACGCTAACCACGACCAACTGGTTTTTGCAGGCACTATCAGTGATACCTAGGGGATCATGGGGCGATGTTGCTAGACGCTCTTACCATGATCCGATGGGCAAGTCCGGAATTGTGATTCCGGAGCCACAATGGTTGTGGGCCCACGGCTAGCTGTATCCCTGAACCATTGAGGGTCACACAAGTACTGAATTCGAGATTCCCGCATGGAAACTAAGCTCAATGTGTTGGGCACTTGAGGAGGATTTTGGGGAGTGCGACTTCCTAAAAGTCAACAGGGGTCAAAACGTGATTTCCCGGTTGAGGGGAAAAACGGTCATTTGCACTGGGGTTCTGAAAAATGGTTTTTCAGATCTTAGTATTCAGTTTTGGAAACTGAGTCGATCGGTCCGATCTGATCGGCGATCGGAGTTATGATGAAGTCACGGTGATAGGGATGAACCGAATGTTCATACGTTGGACCCGGGCCGGTTGGGCCGGTCCAAGTTTATCACTAGTCTATTTAATTATACTTGAGGCTTTAATCATTAAGATGAGATACACACTTAAACCCTAACCCTAGAGCTCCTAAGTGCGCCGCCCCCTTCCTCTCCCAAAAGCCGCCGCCGCCGCCGGCCTCCACCCCCGCCGTCGCCGCCGCCGCTAATTGATCGGACTTGCTCCGATCAGTTTTTCGAGGAGTTTCCGTCCGTGCTGATCTCGTTAGGCCTTCTAGTGCAGGCTGATGAAGGATTCTCCCTTCCGGTCGTGGACCTGATTGACGTAATCTACTGCCGCCTACCGTGAAGTGCCGGTTTCCTCGATGATCTCCCGCTGCAAACTCTAGGTCTCTCCTCCTCGAGTAGGCATAGCTCTTCTGTCGACTCTGGGCAGTCCTCATCCTCTCCCTGATCCTCCTCACTATCTCTATTGTTTGCTGAACTATCTCAGGCCCTAACTCCGCTCGCTCGCCTACCTCATCCCAATGGAGGGGTGATCTACACCTCCTCCCGTAGAGTGCCTCATAAGGTGCCATACCGATGGAAGCCTGGAAGCTGTTGTTGTAGGTGAACTCTAATAGAGGTAGTTTGCTTTCCCAACTTCCCTGAAAGTCAACGGCACAAGCACGCAGCAAATCCTCTAGCGTCAGATTCACCCTCTCTGTCTGCCCAGCGGTCTGGGGGTGAAACGACGTGCTGAACTATAACTTCGTCCCTAGAGAAGCATGAAGACTCCTCCAAAACGCTGATGTGAATCTAGTATCTCTGTCAGATACAATAGAGAGTGGGATCCCATGCAGTCTGACAATCTCTCGGATGTATAGTTCAGCATACTAAGTCATGGTAAATGTGGTCCTCACGGTAGGAAATGCGCTGATTTTGTGATTCGATCCACAACCACCCAAATAGCGTTCGAGCCTCTGATTGTTCTCGTCAGTCCCACGATAAAATCAATCGAGATGTTCTCCCACTTCAACTCAGGAATAGGGAGTGGCTTCAACAACCCAGCTGGTCTCTGATGCTCAGCTTTGACCTGCTGACAAGTCAAACATTCAGATACAAAGCGATTTATGTCGCGCTTCATGCCCGACCACCAATACAACAGTTGTAGATCCTTAAACATTTTGGTGTGAACAGAATAAGGTGCTGTGTGAGACTCTGACATGATCAACTCCCTCAACGAGTCTCCTTATGGAACCCAAAAACGGCCTCTGTACTTCACAATCCCATCGCTCACAGTGTATAACTTGCTGCCCTTCTCCCCATCTCTCAGTCTCCACTTCTGCAGTTGCTCATCATCAGACTGCCCACTACGGATGCGATCGAGAAGTGTAGACTGTACTGCCAGAGCACTCAATCTCGGTTCTCTACCAGCGGTATAAACCTCTAATCCAAAGCTCTGAATCTCTCTCTATAAAGGTCTACAAACCGACAAGTGCGCTATCACAGCGGTCTTTCTGCTCAGAGCATCGGCCACTACATTAGCTTTTCCAGGATGATAGCTGATCTCGCAGTCATAGTCCTTCACCAACTCCAATCATCTCCTCTGTCTCATGTTCAGCTCCTTCTGCGTGAAGAAATACTTCAGGCTCTTGTGATCGGTGAAGATCTTGCACTTTTCTCCATAAAGATAGTACCTCCAAATCTTGAGTGCAAAGACAACTACCGCTAGCTCCAAATCATGTGTCGGATAACTCTCATGCACCTTCAGCTATCTAGAAGCATAAGAAATAATTCTGTCATTTTGCATCAACACGGCGCCTAGACCAAGCTTGGATGCATCGGTGTAAAGTGCATACTCCCCTTGCCCGGATGGCATAGCTAAGACTGGAGTTGTTATGAGAGCTTGCTTCAAGGTATCGAAGCTCTGCTGGCACTCTGGACTCAAATTATATTTGGCATTCTTCTTTGTTAGTGCGGTCAAGGGCACTGCTATGGATGAAAAGCCCTTGATAAACTTCCGATAGTATCCTTCCAATCCAATAAAACTGCGGATCTCTGCTGCATTTTTCGGCCCAGCCCACTCTCTAACTGCCTCGACCTTGGATGGATCCACATCTACCCCGCTGCTGGAAATAATATGCCCAAGGAACGCCACTCTCTCTAGCCAGAATTCGCACTTGCTGAACTTGACCTTCACGAAAACATGATCTCCCGCTGCAAACTCTAGGTCTCTCCTCCTCGAGTAGGCATAGCTCTTCTGTCGACTCTGGGCAGTCCTCATCCTCTCCCTGATCCTCCTCACTATCTCTATTGTTTGCTGAACTATCTCAGGCCCTAACTCCGCTCGCTCGCCTACCTCATCCCAATGGAGGGGTGATCTACACCTCCTCCCGTAGAGTGCCTCATAAGGTGCCATACCGATGGAAGCCTGGAAGCTGTTGTTGTAGGTGAACTCTAATAGAGGTAGTTTGCTTTCCCAACTTCCCTGAAAGTCAACGGCACAAGCACGCAGCAAATCCTCTAGCGTCAGATTCACCCTCTCTGTCTGCCCAGCGGTCTGGGGGTGAAACGACGTGCTGAACTATAACTTCGTCCCTAGAGAAGCATGAAGACTCCTCCAAAACGCTGATGTGAATCTAGTATCTCTGTCAGATACAATAGAGAGTGGGATCCCATGCAGTCTGACAATCTCTCGGATGTATAGTTCAGCATACTAAGTCATGGTAAATGTGGTCCTCACGGTAGGAAATGCGCTGATTTTGTGATTCGATCCACAACCACCCAAATAGCGTTCGAGCCTCTGATTGTTCTCGTCAGTCCCACGATAAAATCAATCGAGATGTTCTCCCACTTCAACTCAGGAATAGGGAGTGGCTTCAACAACCCAGCTGGTCTCTGATGCTCAGCTTTGACCTGCTGACAAGTCAAACATTCAGATACAAAGCGATTTATGTCGCGCTTCATGCCCGACCACCAATACAACAGTTGTAGATCCTTAAACATTTTGGTGTGAACAGAATAAGGTGCTGTGTGAGACTCTGACATGATCAACTCCCTCAACGAGTCTCCTTATGGAACCCAAAAACGGCCTCTGTACTTCACAATCCCATCGCTCACAGTGTATAACTTGCTGCCCTTCTCCCCATCTCCCAGTCTCCACTTCTGCAGTTGCTCATCATCAGACTGCCCACTACGGATGCGATCGAGAAGTGTAGACTGTACTGCCAGAGCACTCAATCTCGGTTCTCTACCAGCGGTATAAACCTCTAATCCAAAGCTCTGAATCTCTCTCTATAAAGGTCTACAAACCGACAAGTGCGCTATCACAGCGGTCTTTCTGCTCAGAGCATCGGCCACTACATTAGCTTTTCCAGGATGATAGCTGATCTCGCAGTCATAGTCCTTCACCAACTCCAATCATCTCCTCTGTCTCATGTTCAGCTCCTTCTGCGTGAAGAAATACTTCAGGCTCTTGTGATCGGTGAAGATCTTGCACTTTTCTCCATAAAGATAGTACCTCCAAATCTTGAGTGCAAAGACAACTACCGCTAGCTCCAAATCATGTGTCGGATAACTCTCATGCACCTTCAGCTATCTAGAAGCATAAGAAATAATTCTGTCATTTTGCATCAACACGGCGCCTAGACCAAGCTTGGATGCATCGGTGTAAAGTGCATACTCCCCTTGCCCGGATGGCATAGCTAAGACTGGAGTTGTTATGAGAGCTTGCTTCAAGGTATCGAAGCTCTGCTGGCACTCTGGACTCAAATTATATTTGGCATTCTTCTTTGTTAGTGCGGTCAAGGGCACTGCTATGGATGAAAATCCCTTGATGAACTTCCGATAGTATCCTGCCAATGCAAGAAAACTGCGGATCTCTGATGCATTTCTCGGCACAGCCCACTGTCTAACTGCCTCAACCTTGGTTGGATCCACCTCTACCCCAATGCTGGAAATAATATACCGAAGGAACGCCACTCTCTCTAGCCAGAATTCGCACTTGCTGAACTTTGCATATAGCCGACGCTCCCTCAGGATTCCAAGTACTGTCCTCAGATATTGTCTATGCTACCGAGAATATATAAGAACGTCATAAATGAAGACGATGACAAACTGATCCAGATATGACTGAAATACGCGGTTCATGAGATCCATGAAGACCGCGGGAGCATTCGTTAACCCGAAGGGCATCACCAAGAACTCGTAGTGGTCATACGAGTCCTAAAAGCCGTCTTTTGCACATCTGCCTCCTTCACCTTCAACTGATGATAGCCGGAACGAATATCTATTTTGGAAAATATCGAAGCTCCCTGCAATTGATGGAAAAGATCTTAGACTCTTGGTACTGGGTACTTGTTCTTGACAGTCACCGAATTCAGCTCGCGGTAATCAATGCAGAGTCTCAAGCTGGCGTCTTTCTTCTTCACAAACAAGACTGGTGCACCCCATGGAGACACCAATATAATAACAATATAATAATTGAAAACAAATAATATTAAATTATTATTTAAAAATAAAATTCATAATACTTATATAAAATAAAATTTGTTATGATTTGACAACTAAAAACTATTAATAATAACAAAGACAAAGAGTAAATAATTAACTATGTTAATTGCTCATCTAGGAAAATGTTATTAACAATTGTTTTAATTTTATTCGTACCGATAACAGGAATCGAATAAATTTTCACATTTAATTCTTTCCTATATTTCATTCCAAAATTCAATTCACTTCATTCCATTATATGAAGCATACCCTTAATTTCTTTAAGTTGTTCAAAATAAATTATATTCAAACAGTTTAAAAAATTATTTTAAAATAAGAGTAACAGAGTATAAGATTCTAGAACATCTTATAAGTTCTAAGAGTTTATAAATTATTTAATAAGTTTATCCAAACACCCAATTGATTTCAAAGAAGTTTATTTCCATTCTAAGTGACATAAGTAAGTGTTCGTGTCATTTGAATATTATGCTTTCCGGTTTATCTCATTGGAAAAAAATTTGAAAGTGAAAATATAATAGTTCAAATTTGAGTACATTTAAATATACACAAAAAGCAAATAAATATCATATTTCAAATTTAATACGGGAAATACAATGAGAAATAAATATTAAAAACTGAATGAAAAAAGGAAATTTTATCTATATCTGTACAGCAAAATGTGGGTGAAAAAACATCTCGCTTTTAATTTCTACAAGTGGGATCCGCGGCATCGGCCCAGCCCAAATACTTAAAAAGGGGCATAAATGTAAATTACACAAAACAGCAGAAATTAGGGTTTCTTCGTGTGTTGTATAAAATGACTACTTCCCAGCAATCCCCCATGTCTATCTCATATGCCCGCCATGCCCGACCATTGTTTTAGCAGTCTCACAATTACTAACACTGCACAATTTCACATCTGTATACGAGATCGGAGGCCGTTGATGCAGATTAATTGTCCGTACCATCTGAAGGTCTTTTCATAAGATTCCTCTGATGTGATTTCTACATCCAATTCCTGAGGTCTCCCTTTCCGTTTTCATAGTTTTTTTTTGTCTACAATTTTTTTCCTTTTTACTGATCCGATAAAGTAAGAGGCGGTGATGTCGAGAACTATACCATCAAACGATGAAAGCTCTCGTATTGGGCTTGTTGATGCTATATCAATCATTACTCTCTGAGCCTTTGGATCTGCTTTCATTAGTTAAGTTTTTTTTTTTTAGTGATTTAAAGGCAACAAATTAGAGTCACTGATGCACTAGATTCGTATATGGTGTTTTCAGCGCTTTACGTTGCCGATAATAACGTTTTTTGTGCCGAGATTCTGGCAGTGACTCCGGTTCTGTGGAATCGCTGCATTCAGATGCACCTACACACAATATCCGTCAACATGAAATTCTTTCTTTGTCGATATTATTTGAAGAAACAGTTTAAGAGCATCTAATCATTCATAAAATATTTTTTTTTCAAATATTGAGATGGATTTTGATTAAGAAGCACGGGTTGCCTTGTTTCAATTAATGATCGGCTATCCTCTTTGGATGATATAGTTGGGTATTATGGGATAACATTCTTTCCCCCGGGCCATGCGTTAGCGTATCCCATGTAAATATATGTTTTGTTGATTTGAATCAAGACTGCAATCTGTAAATCCATAACTGTTAGTTTGTATAGTAATTATGTTAATTAGCCTAAATAAAATTCAATCAATAATAATGTATGGGTGTAGTGTTTGATATGAAAACTCTAATTGAAATCTATTGATGAATCCACGACAAACCCGTTTCAGCGTCAAACGAGGCCATGAAGTAAAGAGTCCTATCCCCTGTGAGGATTTATTTGTGAGTTTTGTCTGACATATGAATGCATATTTGAGATTTGAAGTCTTTGATGTTGTAATATCATTTAGGCATCAGTTGGATGAAATATTGAGACTTCTATGGTGATGATTCTGATTGACGATAGGTAAAAATTTTATCGAAATAGAATATGGTAATGATTTCGGATCTATGAGAAATGGGGCTTCTATTGTGTGATCAGGTTTAGGCATCACATTTGACGTGTGATAGTTGATTGTGGCATATCTAATACTCTGGTCATATTATTAGACATTTTGTTAGGTTATTTAGTTACCTTTGTTTTATGGTCAATTCATATCATCTCCAACCCATATTCTATTTCAATATAATTTGTATACTAAAAAAATTAATACTTCTCAAAGCATTCTCAAATCTATTTGATTCAAATCTTTGCACAAAAAAATATACTTCAATTGAACAAAGGACTTGTTGATATCAAGGTTTCAAAAATATATGAAACAAATTTTGACTCAGTAACGCAATAGAAACAGTTAACTGTAGTCCTATAATTCGTGACATATCTATTTTAGCTTGATCGAATTTGTCATCAAAAGATTTTCATCAAACTTAGTCATGCAGTTCAAAATTATTTATCGAGAAAATTAACATTGACTGGAGTAGAGACATCACACAACCGAGTAGTAACAATCCTATACTCAAATAAAAAGATTTAAGTAGAAAGCATGTGATGCTTATGGGGCTTTTTTTTAAAATAAGGTAAAAAATAAAACAAATTTCAAAACTAATGTGGATGGGGAGGGGTTTTAAAAATACCGTAAAATGCTCTTGTTAAGAGTTTTTTTAAAAAAAATAGTACAAAGACCGGACGCTGAAGTTTTTTTTTAAAAAAAAACAACGGAATGTCCGCTATTATCAGTAGCGGACGCTCCTTTTTAAAAAAATAAAAATAAAAAGATAATTTGACGCTATGAGATGTAGCGTCACATCACTTGAATTTCATTAAGGTGATTGCAGCTTTGCAGCGTCCGCTCTGCCAAAGAGCGGACGCTAGTTTTGTTCTTTTGCGCATCGTTGCGCTAAATCGGCCCCTCGTGTTTTATGCGAACCATCTCTTATTTCATATGCGAAGCTTTTCTTCGAAAATTCCCTACAAAATTCTTTCATACGAAAATTCTTCATAAAGCGGCGTCCACTCTCTTTCAGAAAGCACCGTCCGCTCTTTGTAATAGAGGCCGCTACAATTCAGTGTCCGCCTTCCGTAACAGCGTCCGCTCATTTTTCCCCGTCTTTTATCCGGATTTCAGAGTTTGTTTATATATACTGTTATTCTTTAATTTTGTAATTTGTATATGTTTGTTTTATATGTTTTTATTATTTATTACAATACTAAATAAATTAATTGCGATAAATTTATTATATTTTTTTATGTCTATTTTATCGATGGCAGCGAATCGTGGAATAGAAGATCCCAGTGTGTTATATCTTCAGCCAACACATATCTCAAGTGCAGTATCATTTGATAATGTTGATCAAATCATCAAAGTGAAGCGTTCAGATAATCTAATCTGGACGTTGTACTCGGGGAACTACATCCACAATCGGGTTTTTGCAGTCTTACGATATATGGGATTTTATGGCGTTTTACAGTGTGGTTATCGTGTATATGATAACCATATCATTACTGCACTTGTCGAACGATGGCGTCGTGAAACGCATACATTTCACTTTCGATGTGGTGAAGCTACGATGACCCTGCAGGATGTATCGATCATTTGGGGCTTGAAGATTGATGGTGAGCCTGTGTCCGGAGTAGATTATTTCCACTCTGTGCAACAATGGCAAAACACTTGTTTGGATTTGTTGGGATTTGAGCCCGTACAAGCATATTTCAAAGGTGGACATCTGTCTATGACCGCTCTATACGAACATTGCATCTCTACACATATCAACGATTATAGTTCGGAAGAAGATGTCCAGAAATACAGTCGATGCGTGGCGTTGATGATAATTGGAGGGATATTGTTTCCAGATTATCAAGGAGGCTCGGTTAGACTCTTGTTTTTGCAACTACTCCGTGACATTCATCAGGTAATTCTATTGAATTTTTAATTATTATATATCCACTCGTTAACCCGGACCGAGATAACGTAGCGCTTCATGCACCTAGTATTCAAGTTGAGGAAAATACGCCAATACCGCCCTATGGTGCACGGTAAAATATTTAATTAGATATTTAAAATATTTAATTAGTTATTTATAATATGATATGTCATTTTATAAATCGTTTGATATATAATCCTTTTTTTTAAATTACTAAGTGGAACTCTGTTTTTAGTTACACACATGCGCCAGCACATTCTGTGAGAATTACTAGAGAAAGTTTCGATCGTATGAACAATGACGAGGTAATATTTTAATTATTATGTCTTGAAAATTCATATTTAATATTTAATATTTTCGTTTTGTTTGTAGTTTATCTGGGCGGTGTACAGGACAAACGATCTCGATTAAAACAATCATTGATTCATACGATAATAAGATATGCCGCTGTGTTTGTCCCCTGATTTGTTTCGAGATTGTGGAGATGCATCGTCCAAATCGGGTATTGCGGCAGTTCGGATTGAGACAACGTATTCCTATACCTGCATTAGACAATGATAATCTACACAATGTGACACGGATAGGACGTCGAAACATAGATTGGAGATCTTACCATGCAGATGCCATAGTTTTGTGGAACAGAAAGTTAAGGTTTGTTGTCGATGGTGAACGACATGGGCGATCTAGACAGACTGAGGATGACTACATGCCATGGTTCGAGCATATAACTGTTCGTGTTATTTCTCCTACTGTACATGGAGTTGGTTACATACCGATGCCATACGATCTTTTGCTAGCCGGACAGTCCAGTACGCAACACAATTTCAGTACATCATCTACTCATTCTCACCGATCATCATCAGGGCCCTTTATTGATCCGCATGGTACACAGAATCCCTTTATTGATCCGCATGCTACACAGCAGTCCTTTTTTGATACACAGCAGCCCTTTGTTGATACACGTGGTTCTGCTTGCAATGTTCTTGCATCTTACCTTCCACAAAGTGCGTGTGCTCTCCACTACAGTATACTCACGTCTAACAATTCTAACAGAATAGTACTTCACAGATGCAATCAGATCTTGTTTATCTTTAAACATCATGTTTACAGATAACTCACCTCTCTCAGTGTTGTAGTAGCTCGTTCTTCCAGAAGGTACACCAATAGAATCAGGTATCTCTTCCCCGAACACTTAGAAACTCCGGTTCATCCCAGTATCTTTCATTAGCAAGAGGTTCAAATCTTCCATCGTAGGTAGCTAAGTACTCTGATAAATTATACCACGACTGCACAAGTGTAGTAGGATCTAACGAGTGGAATTTAGCCGTACAAATTGCATGAGAACATGGAATACCGAAAATTGTCCATTTTCCACATGAACAATCACCTGTTGATATACGCACAACCTGAACATGTTGTCCACGACTTGGTCGACCAGCTGTAGCAACTGAAGAAGTTTGGGTTCTAACATCGTAGTTGGTAACACGATGCTCGGTGGATTTCCGTGACCATTCCTCAAACTTTCGAAGTGCATAGTCTGTCCATGGTTGATTTTGTTGAACCATACGCTGTCCTTTGGTAACCCGTTCTATGGAGTACTGCACACACCTCGACAGAGTTAACTGCACAATTGCAGTAATTGGTAGCCTGCGAGCACCTTTGAGAACACTATTCAGGCACTCGGACATATTCGTCGTCATCATCCCACGTCGCCAACCACCGTCATGTGCCAAACTCCATTTCTCCTTTGCAATCCCATTCAGATATCTGTGAGCCAGTACATTTTTGTTCTCGATTGCCTCCATTATCGTGTCGAACTTACAAATCTGATGTTGTGTACCTGCTGCCCAACACAAATCCTTTAAATGCACATCTTTGAACTTAGAGTTGAAATTGGAACAGACATGTCTCAAACAAAAACGATGTACACCATGTGGAGGCTGGAAATAGGGTAAATCATCAACTGCTCGAACGATTCCCTTATGCCTATCTGAAATTAAGCACACGCCATTTGCTCCACGAACCACACATATCCCAATTATTTCTAAGAACCACTTCCATGAATCCGCAGTTTCTTCATCCACTACCGCAAAAGCTAATGGTAGCACTTGATTGTTCGCATCAAGAGTAACAACAACCAACATTTTATGCTTATATTTACTATATAAATGAGTACCATCAACACTAATTATCTTACGACGGTGTTGAAACCCATCTATATTAGGCTTGAAGGCCCAAAACACATAATTCAAAATCTTTACCGGATGGTTGGTTGCTCTTAGGTGCTTCCACTCCACAATTGATCCTGGGTTATATTTCTCCAAAGCACTCATATACTTTGGTAGTAGAGCTCTCCCACGTACCATAAAAAATTTCGACCGCATGTCTCAAACTTCTCCATGCCTTCGAATACGTGATTTCGTATCCATATTTTTCTTTCATATTCTCCATTATATATTTGATCTCGTACGAAGGATTACATCGTACAATATCTAACAAAGTTTGAGCAATCATGTTGCTGTTCAGGTTGTGATGGTCAATTCCGATGTTGGAGGCCATACATGTATGAGGTCCACCATATTTAATTATTTTCCAATAACCTGTCTTAGACTTCAAAGAAGCTCGTAAACCCCAACGACACGTGGTTCTGCTTGCAATGTTCTTGCATCGTACCTTCCACAAAGTGCGTGTGCTCTCCACTACAGTATACTCACGTCTAACAATTCTAACAGAATAGTCCTTCACAGATGCAATCAGATCTTGTTTATCTTTAATCATCATGTTTACAGATAACTCACCTCTCTCAGTGTTGTAGTAGCTCGTTCTTCCAGAAGGTACACCAATAGAATCAGGTATCTCTTCCCCGAACACTGTAGTAAAAAAAGATGGCATTTCATGTGTGCTGGAGAGAAATGGCGTGACTTGTCGTTGTGAAGTTTCTCCTCGGACGGGACGAGATGATGTCCCCTCGTGCATGATATCCTCATGTTCAGCATCAGCAGGTTCTTCATCAGACTCATCAGATGATGTGTCTGGTTTTGTATCAATGTTATCAACATGTATATTAGCGTCACCCTGGTCCGGAGAAGCTACCTCTGTTTCAGGATCAGCAGTGTTCGTGTCAAAATATTCATTTCCTCCGGTGAAATGTTGATCCCATGATCCACTTCCATGCTCCAGAGATATATTGCGTAATCCTTCGGTAACCTGTGGAACATAAAACTGTGGCTCATGGAACACATCATATGTAGAAGTACCTGCTTGGTTAAAACCCCCTCCATCAGAGACATGCTGAATATATGAATCATCAGGTTCATTATAAACAACAGTCGGATTAATTGACTGTGTCTCCACGTACAAGTGCAAAATCTTCATATTGGGACATTGCATCACAAATTCTAAAACACCATCATCTTCTATATGGATTAAGACTTCTGTCCAACATGATCTCTCCATAAATCCATATTTCGTAGATAATTTTATAGAAAATTTAGAATTGTCAATGTTCAACATTCTACACACAAGTTCAACCAAATCAAACAAATTTATTGATCGTGGTACTCTCATCGGCCTTCGATGTGAAATCGAATATTCGACAGAGCCATTTGCAACAACAATATCACCACCAAAATATAAAAACACTCCGACAGAATCCATTTGAAAAAACAAAACCTAGGTTATATAGAATAATTTAAAAAATTCCAGAAAATAACAGATAGATAAAATTTAGATATAGAATACTAAAACTAGAGATAGATGAAAATAATAGAACAGACACAAGATGAAATTAGAGAAACAGAATAAAAATTGAGTAATAGATTATAATTGCGAAGGGGAAGATCTGTTGTAATTTGAGATAAGCTGTGAAGGGAAATGAGAAGGGATTCGACTTTTATGAATTGAGAAGGGAAATGAGAAGGGTTTCGACTTCTATGAATTGAGCTGGAGCGAAATGTAGGATAAGAGTAAGAATGGTTTGTTGCACCTCATCTCACGCTCCCTATTTTATAGCAGAAGCTTGCGAAAAAATACAAATTTGAGCGTCCGCTCTGCGTATAGGCGGACGCTCAAAAGCCCGCAAGTACCCTCACATCGATGCTTTTATTTGACGCTGCAAACTTTTTTTTTAAAAAAGGAGCGTCCGCTACTGGAACTAGCGGACGCTCCGTTGTTTTTTTTTTTTAAAACTTCAGCGTCCGCTCTTTGTAAGAGCGGACGCTGCTATTGATATTCCACCGTCCGCTCTTAGCAAGAGCGTTTTACGGTATTTTTAAAACCCCTCCCCAGCCACATTAGTTTTGAAATTTGTTTTATTTTTTACCTTATTTTTAAAAAAAGCCCATGCTTATGTGACAAATAAATTTGTGTTGGGTAAAAGAAAAATAAGGCATTTAACCTAATTTCTGTTCTAGGCTGTGAAATGCTTGACTGTTGATGAGATTGAGCAGGATTATACAGTCTTCTGTTGCGATGGGAAGAACACTGACTCTCCACAGAAGAACACATATTAGCATAATGCCAATATCGTTCACAAATATTGAAGACAGTATGCATCAACATAAGTAGCAGGGAATCAGCCAATACCGAAGGAAAGAGATCTAAGACTCAAACCCTTTAAGAATTTATTTCGTTTTGCCCTTTTCTGATTGCAATGTGAGAGACATAAGAGAGTAGAGAAGAGAATTGACGAGCATATTTCACCACTTTCATATTATCCTGCACCAAGTGGCTAAACTCATATTACTTAGCATTATAATATGACTTAGCAATATACTCTTGTCGGAATGCTGAACAAAAACTCTCTCAAGAAATCACTTCCTCCATTTCTTTCATAGCTTTGGAAGTACCTTTCTATCATATCTGTTCATTCTCTCTCAACTGAAAGGTCGTCAAACTCAATCTCGTATGATCACTTTTGTTTCGATAGCCAGTTGTTGGGTTGTTTCCTTGAGCTCCGTTGATCCCTATTCGGCTATTGCTTTGAGCTCCTGTGATTCCTCCTGTTTGCATGCATCGCATATCATTTATATCTTGTGCTATCTACTTGCTGCTATATTATTGCTCTCCGTACTTGGGTATGATCCCTTCCCCTTTGGGGTTGTTTTGTTGTGTATATAGATTTCAGGTTGATCAGCTGGTGGAGTCCCTTAGGTGTTGAGTTCCAAGTTATATATATATGTTGTATCGAATCATTCGCCTTTTGATTTAAAGTCTATAATTTGAGTGTGCTGGTATTTTGAAGATATATTTATATTCAGATAAAAAAAAATTTAATCACTTTTTAAGCTTCCGTGTTTTTGCGTTAATTACGTGCTTATTCTTTGTTTATGAGCATCGGGCCTGACATCCCCTCCCCTCACTCTCGCCCTCCTCTCGCCACCCCTCGCTTGCCTCGTCGTCGTCGTCGCGTCGCCTCCGTCGTCGGAATTTGTTTCGACTGTCTCGGTGTGAAGGTTCTGTTCGCAAAACCTTCACTGGTTTTCTAGTGCAGACCAGTGAAGTAATTGAGAGTCCGATCGTGGACTACATTGAGCGTTCATTTAACCGTTCAACCGTTGAAAGGTCATTTCTCCTGTGGACTGGTCGGAGCCGGGCGCCAAGTCGTCAAATGTAAATACTATCAACATCCTTGTATGTTTAGCTATTTTATTATTCGTGTATGACCGTTCCCGGCACAATTTTAAAATTTCCGCTGCGTCCTTGGGAGCGGGATCCAGATCTGTCATTGCGCCAACAGTGGTATCAGAGCTTCAGGCTCGGATCAGTCATAAACGATTTCTGCCAAATTAAATTAAAAACTCGATTTTTCAAAAAAACATATCCGGCGTTCCGTCGCTATTGCTCAGCCGTGCGCTCGTCGTGCAGACGTTGCAGGGGTTCCGTGGCACGCTACCACACGTCGACTAGCACGCAGTGCGAACGTCGTTCGGCAAGTGCCTGCACGATGTCGCACGTTGCGACGGACGTTGCAGGATCTTCCCGCATTTCCTGCGCGCACGTTGTGGCTGACGTTGCGGGATCGTCCCGCACGTCCTGCACATTGCGGCTCACGTTGCGCAACCATTGTGCACATCCCTCGAAACATCCATGCACGACCTGTGCGCGCCAGGCGCACACAGGGCCGTTACCTGTAGGCGCACGTCGTGCAAGGGGTTGCGCACCGTGTGCAGCACGCGTGCGGCGGCGGGGGTGTTGCCTTTGCGGCGGCGCCTATGAAGTGATGTGGCGGCGGTTTTACCACCTAGGGTTTTGTTAGAGTAGATGCCCAACTAGCCAACTTGTGGCGTGTGGGTTTTATAGACTCTTGTACAAACAATCTTTATATATGATATTCACATTTTCTTATATGGCATTCTTTACTTTCATTATGTGTGTAATGATTTACAATTGCGTTGAGTAAAGACCTAGAATACACTAAAGCGTATGTTAGATGTGATAGTGGGTATGACGGCTATCATGAAACACATCTAATAGTCGCTGTGTATTGTGAACACGTTCCTAGTCGATTGGGCCGTCAAAATGAGGATAAGGCCGCCCGAGTTCGAGACTAGTATCTGCGATGCGAAGTACCATGTTTCATTGGTAGGGAACATTGTGATGTTCTGAGCATGCAGATAGATAGTGACCTGGTGATCTATCGAACTACCCTCCTTCGGACTTTTCAAGTGGTTACCATTTGTCGAGTGGATAAGTCCGAGGTCTTGGTTGTACCGATTAGTCCTCACGACTCGAAACGTCATTGAGACTCTACATGATAGGCGTCTCACTTTGACCCGTTTGCCGACTCACTTGGGGTCACCAGGCGTCGGGATTGGGTGAGACCCCGATGCATGTAGGAGTCGATGCATCGTTGTCGAGGATTCGACGCTCGCAGCATGCGTGGATA